>BOLG01000444.1:0-69124 GCA_016861445.1 Oryzias woworae
GAATATAAAGAGGCTGAGTGATTGCAGATAAAAAACAGGTGAATACATAATGAGAGGAAGCAGCTGGGGAACATCCAGGTTCTGAGGTTATTTCCTGAGGATTCTTTCCGTCACAAACATATTTTGTACTTGCATTCTGGAGGATTGATTCCAGTTTCACATGTAGCCACTTTTGATCAGAGTGAAGTTCAAGGAGCCTTAAAAATTTTCAACCCAAATTGCAGAAAAGTTGGGACACTTTTTGGAGTTCAAAGGGGGAATTGATGCTCCTGCCCCGTCTATTCAGAGACTCAAGAGATGGGACACGCTAACATGTTTTAGGCAGGCTCACAGCAGACACAGACGCTGTTTTAAGGTTGGAACAGCCATCCAATAACAATGTAGAGCTCAGCCTACCTCCAAATACACCTGAACAGATGTGGAAGGATACATGAGACACATGAACACCACACTCACGTGCACCACACCCACACAAAACAGTGAAGGGAGGGGAAGTACAGAAGCAGACAACACCTCCACCTGTAACCCGGCTCTCATGAAGGGCTGGCTCTGAGAACAAAAAAACAGACAGAAAACACACGCAAGCAACACGTACACTCTCAAAACTAAAGCCGTTCAAAGAGGATTGTCGCCTCCAACAGTCCTGGATGTGATACCTGCTGTGGTCCAACTGGCAGGGCAAAGAAAGTTCAGACTAGAGGCGCCCCCTGGTGGCTCCCAACAGCACTCCTGCTCGCTGCTTTTCCTTTCCTTGGTTTTCTTTTTTCTGCTTTAAAGATATTTACTATGTGGATGTGAATGTGTCTGTATTTTAGTGCTTCACCCGTCACCATGAGATTTGTCCTTAAAGTAAAAATATTTGTCCCCTAATTTGTTCTATAAATGCAATATATATGATTCTAATCCATTTATTCATGAATATACTCCAAATCTATGTACTCTGTGTATTTCCTGTGCAATTATAGCGTGAAAAAAGTATGGTCTACAACTTTGCATTAATATATATTTTCTTTGTATGTAATACAATACTTAGTTTTTACATTTAACATTTCTATTTTAAATCACATTATTTGTCTTATATACAGAATGTCAAAAATACAGTGGGTTCAGAAAGTATTCAGACCCCCTTAAATTTGTCACTCTTTGTTCTTGTTAGGTCTCAGTCACCCATGTCCACCTCTGACCACCAGAGGGAGCCCTCGCCTGGTCTGGCCCTGTTCTGCTGCTGCTGCTTTGGGCGCGGGGTCTTGGTGTGGGGATGACCGACAACTCTCCCTCTTTTTTCTATTTTTACATTCCATCATCCACCTCAGCTTCATACAAACATTCACCTGAGCACACGTCTCGACTCACCTTTGCGCTCTTGGTTCACGTGACAGAATGAAATGCTTTACATGTGTTGGTTTGTATGCATAAGTGTGTGTGAGCTGTGGTTGTGTTGTGTACATGTTGACAGGTTTGTGAAGACTGTTGGAGCCAACAGGTATGTTTGTAACATCTGAGTGTGTGGAAAGGTCCCACCCTTTTAGACAAACATTCACATCTGACAGTAATAATTATAAACTTCCTGCATCTTGTTTGCTTTTGTTTGTTTTTTTTCCACCCCCCGCCCCCTCCCCTGTAATCATCCTCCAATTTTTTTAACCCCCCCTTTTTTCCTGTCTTTTGTACTATTCCCACCCCCCCATGCCTCTCTCTATCCCCCCCCTTTTTTTTTCTTCCGGTCCAACGAAAAAAGGATACAAACAGCTAATGATGTCATTTGATGTCATTGATGTCATGATGTCGTCTGACATCCTACAACAACCTAATTTGATGTCAGAAACCTGTAAAGCAAAAAAACTATATATATATCCAGCATAAATCTTTTTGAGTCACAATTTCTCTAACCAAGAAATCGCAACGACACAGGAACAACAGCCACCAACACTCCAACCCAGACAAAGAACGGAGAGGCAACACAGAGGAAAGTCTTGTTTAACAGCAGCCATAAAAAAGTGGATTTGACACCAACAATGTCTGTGAACACCGATTTCAAAAAGGTGAATCCTGAGCTGACGGTTCAAAAGACTGAAACAGTGGTAAATCAGCCTTCAAATAAAATGGAACAAGACCAGGTTTGCACTGAAGAAACAACAAACACGGTCACCAACGTTCCAACTGAGGCCAAGAACGGATATAAGAAAAATAAGAAAAAGGTGTTTGATAATGCCCAAAAAGTAGTGTTTTCTTCCATGTCCACGTTTGACAACAGACATTATAAAACGGTGGAACCACAGCAGGGCTATCAAAAGAAAAAGAGAGTGGAAAACAGGACAAAAAGAGAAGAACATCAGCCTCCAAAGAAAACGGAAAAAGTCTACACAGAACGTGACCTCCTAGACCAGGTTCAGACATTGAAAGAAAAACTACTGAACAAGGACATGTTTCTTGACTTGGAAGAACAAAAGAGAAGCTCAGCTCAGATACAATTGGACTCTTACAACCAAAGAATTTCACAGCTGGAAAAAGAGTTCAACACTGACCATGAGTGTAGGCAGGTTTTTGGAAAAGGAAATCTCCAAACATAAAGAGGTCATTGGTGATTTCCAGGGTCCTGTGGGTCATGAGGTTGAATTTACCAAAGATGTTCAACCTACTGAATTCAAACGCAAAAGAAGACAGAAAACCTGGTGTTTGAATGAACTCGATGACTTTGGGGAAGTTGAAGATTTAAAAAATAAAAATCTACAACTTGATGAGTTAGTTACTTCCAACCTGGACCTGCAAACCAAGTTGAAAGCGCAGGAAGAGGAAATTGAAATGCTTCAACAGCAGGCAACTGAGCTCACCAAACGAGTGGCTGCTCTCAGCTTATGCTGAGTCCTGCTGCTAACGAAGCTAAAGAGGGGAGGGGTCATTTAGACAAAAATGTTAGGTTTAGTGTTGAAGGGGTTAGGGGTTAGGGGTCATTTAGACAAAAAAGTAGGTTTACCATTAAAAGGGGTTAGGGGTCATTTAGACAAAAAGGTTAGGTTTTCATTCATATATCTTGCTCTTAAAGCAAGAAAAAGGGGCGTGCTCTTCACTTTTTTATGTGATTGATCTAAATGATCATCATAACTTTATTTTAATCCGTGTAATTGAAAAGAACCTTTTAGAATGCTGTAGATGATAAAACATACAAATGTACATTTTTCACTGTTTTGAGTTTAAAAAAAAAAAAAAAAAAAAACCTAACAAACTACATCTGTCACTCAAAAATTAAAAACGGTTGATTAGGCCTTTGGGTTTCCTCCGAGCACTTCGGTTTTCCCACCCAAATAATTAGTAATTGGGTAAAAAAAAAAAAATCCCCTCCCTGAATCGCCACCTTATCGTGGTGGAGGGGTTTGAGTGCCTGAAATTACCCCCAGGAGCAATGTTGTCTAGGGGATTTGCCCTGCCTATGTTTGGGTCATGGCAAATCCACCATCATGATGGTGTTGTTCCTGGGAGGATCAGGCAGGACTAAGGGCGATTCAAAAGATTCTCATCAAAATAGAAAAAAGAGATCTAGTTTCCATGTCCTAACCAGGGATAGGCAACTCCTGGCCTCGAGGTCCGCTGTGTCTGCATGGTTTCCAGATATCTGAGCCCTGCTAATGACTGATTACCTGGTTCAGGTGTGTCCAGCCAATTAGAACATGGCAGAGCAGGTTATGTTGGAAAACATGCAGGAATGCAGCCCTCGAGGCCTGGAGTTTCCTATACCTGTCCTAAGCAAAAGTTAACAGAATCAAAACTGATTGCAAAGATGATGCAAGTCAGGTAGCTGGTGGAATGCACTGCTGCAGTGTCCTCTGTTCAATGGAGTCTCACATCCACTGAATTCAAGCTTGGATTCAGTGGATGTGAATCTTCTTCAAACAGAGACGGTTGCTCCATTCTGTAGAGGTTGTTTATTTGTCCGTGGAATTAGCTGTTCTCGTTTAACTTCCTTAGACCTGAGCTAGCATTTGAGTTAACCCTCTGCACACATACAGTGTAGTCAAAGGGTCCTGGTTGAGCAGAACTAACTGATGTGGTGTAGAGCCGCTGCTCCTCAACATCCAGAGGAGCCAGATGAGGTGGCTCAAGCATCTGGTCCGGCTGCGTCCTGGACCTCTCAAAAGGTAGGCTCCCTGCAGAGGGGAGCCAGATGTGCCACTCCAGTGAAAACCGAGTGAAAGCCAGGGTTTTACTAATATCGATGGGTTTAGTACTGTCAATGTGCAAACAACCACGGCAAGCAGTGATGTACATACCATTCACCAGCTGACTGACATGATGGGACAGTTGGGTGCCCAAACTGGATAATCAATTGTGGCTAAGCTGATGTGTGTTGGTGTGGTTAATCTCTCTGGTGACTCTCAAAACACTCCTCATCCTCACAATGTTTCTTACCAATGTAATCAGAGCAAATCAGACTTGCCCCAGGTGACTGTCCATGTCACAGAGACCTTCAGGCGTTTAAAGCTGACGGTTCCGACTCCGCCCAGTCTCTTCTCGGTACTGGATTGACATGACTAAGACACATCTCAGAAAAAGGGGGACTCCGTTGCATGATCATGCAGAAGAAATCCTAACACATTTTGTAGATGCTGTCAAGGCAACTTTAACACATATTTGGTTTCTCAAAATATTTTAAATTAAGAGGTATTACTTTGAGTTAAAAGAGGTAAGTAATAGTATTTTGTTTTGGAATCATTTAAGAAAAATAAGAAATATTTTACAGTTGATAAATAATAATAAAGTTTGATGTTAATCAATTAAAAAATACTGTTAAATAGGCGCAACTCATTTTTTGCTCCACTTGTAATTATTTGCTCCCAGGGGTGATGTTACCACACCTGAATGAGTCTCACAAGTTCCTGTCTGAGTTATGTCTGCAGGTGATATGCATGGCTGTGAATTAAGAAGAACGAAGCTTCATATCTTCTAAGTTTCGTAAGTTTTCCTCTTGAGTTAATGCGGCCAATGAGGTATGCATTTCATTTATTTTAATTAATTTGCAAAATTATGCCACGTCACAAGAGAAGTTGAAATGTGTAAGGCTAAATAAGTGTCTATTTTGTTTGATGTGTACTTTATTTGTGTTTATGAGAAAACTTTGGAACATGGATTAATTTAAGTTTCTGTATTTTATTTCATAGTTCTGACAGCACTGTTGAGGCATAGAAAGAGGCATGTTAAGACATGTTGAAGAACTTTGTGTCCGAATAAATGTCTGTTAAACCCAAGAACAATTTGTGTCTTTCATTGAGCTCGAGAGGATTAACGCATTTACTAGGCAAAGGCTGAGACATGGTTCAAATTGCCCTTGGTGGTGATCCAGACCTCACCGTTGAGGAGAATCCTACTCTGATCTATGATGTTCTTCTTCGTTGTTTTAGTGAAGCATCCTCATGCCTTCCCTTTGCAGACTTCTATGCCACTCTGCCCATGCACAAAGAATTTCCAGTTCAACTACTGATAAGGTTGAACAAAGCAGCTGTACGGAGCTCAGGAGAGTATGCAGAGACAGGGAAATATGACAAGCAGTTTGAATACTGAGACGGCTCTCATGTTTGTCAAGCACATTTTGTCATCCACCATTTAAGTGGAAAACCCGTTCACGAGTGGACATCAAGGGAAATGCAGCTCAGAATCGACGCTCATCAGACAGAAGTGAGAGTAAACAAACCGGCGCGCCAGTGGTACTCAGCGTAAAGTTCACACAACACTGGCCCAAGAAAGTGGCCCAGTAAACACTGACCCAAAGTAAGCAGTCGTGCAAAGTTGAAAGTATCTCAAAACATGTCCTGTGCTGATCTGATGGAGCCGGATGGTGCGACTCCTTCCCAGAAGCTTCTGAGGTCATTCTTGGGAATGGTGAACTATTATCAGTATTTTGTGCCAGGTTAATCAGCCAAAGCTAAACCCATGTTTGACCTTCTCAAAGGCGGAGAAAAAGAAAAACCCACAATAATAGACCCAGACTACAGTTCAGAAAAGTCTGCTTTCCATGGACTATTGACTGCATCCAGGCTTTTGACATGCTGAAAAACAGTCTACTAAATGCAGTAGGTTCTTGCCCACCCTGACTTCTCTTGCCCCTTTGTACTTTCCACTGATGCCTCTTAGATGGCATAGATGCAGTTTTGTCACAGGTTTCAAGAGGGAGAGTCATGTGCCAGGCCCATAACCTTTGCTAGCAAGTCATTAATTCAGTCTCAGAAAAACTTCCCAGCACACAGACTGTAGTTTTTAGCTATGAAATGGGCTATATGTGACAAGTTCAGTCATTGGCTGAAAGGCCACAAGTTCTCAGTCTGAACAGACAACAACCCTCTGACTCACAATCTGACTAAACCAGAGCTTGACTGTTGCAAACAATGTTGGGTGGCCAAGCTGGCAAGCTATGATATTGATATTAAATATGTTCCAGGCCTACAGAGCACAGTGGCTGCTGCTTAAAGTCGCATCCCCTTTGTCAAAAAAGCCGTGAACCTTCCTCAACATAGTTCAAGATATGTCAGGTGCCTCTGTCCAACAGGGCTTTTCCTACCAGTGGTTGTGACTGAGTGCAGTTTAATGTTCAGGCAGTCACTATCCAACACTCTCCTAAAGCACTCCCGGGTTTTACAATTGGATGTGAAGTACCTGCTGTTTTGCAGTCTGTTGGGAGGCAGGCCCTAGAGCCCATGTCATTGCCTGCTTTATGTCTCTACCCCAACTTGTGGCTTCTTGGCTTGGAGACCTTGCCAGCATACACTGACCAAAACTTGCATGACAGCCAGCTGAAGGACGGGATCATTTCATGTGTTTTGTTCTATGTTGAAAGGCATCGGAGACCCCACCAAAGAGAGCGAGCTAAAGAACACATTTCTGTGATCAAATACTGGGATAAGCTCAAGCTGTGCAATGGTCTCCTATATAGAGTTTCTGAGGATAATGTGATGGTGGCATACCCTGCAACACCCAAAACAAAATGGTGGTTAACCCCTCTGCACCAACACATTTCCTTTTTTCCCCACATTGAATACATTGGCAATGTCATTCATAAATGAACACACAATGTTTTGAGTTAAAATATACATTTATTTTGTGTTTATTTGTAACACCTATTTTGTTGGTGTTGCTCATTTTTACCTGTTTTGAGTTGCCAGTTGCTGAGGGTATGCTGCGGGTGTGGTTGAGGTTCTGCTCCTCGAGCTTGTAGTGTTATGTCCGAACAGGCACGCCGTGACCAATAATTCAGGAGTCACTTTTAGCTCTTCCTCTGTAGCTTATTCACACTCCTCCTTCACACGTGGAGTGTTGGCCGGGCCGCTAACAGTTCCAGGGCTCTTGGTGGTTCTTCACCCAGGACCTGTTGACCTGGTCTGAGTTCCTGTTTTGTTTGAACTTTGTGTCTCTTGTTGAACCAGAAAGCTTGTTTCTGTTTCTGGTCCTGTTCTTTGCTCCGGAAAAGTAGAAGGTTTGGCCACTTCGGTTGAAGTTTTCTTTTCACTGACAGGCAGTGGAGTTCTGATGTTCTTGGATTTCTGTACATTCTTGGTCTTCTAGTATCCCCAAAGCCGCCGCATCCGCCTCTCTTCTGACTTAAGACTTAAGCTATCTTACAGAGACCAGTGGATAGACCACGCCCCCCCACCTTCAGGTCGAGCTGCGTCAGCGCCGTCAGGGTGGGCAGCACCTGGACTGGAGACAGCAAGTCACATGACTGCTGCAGGAGCATGCAGCTGCAGCTCATTTGGAGAAACACTCACTTAAAGCTTCCAGGTCAGCCTGCGTGAGAGTGCACAGGTGCAGGTCCAGGCTCTCCAGGTGTGCCACTTGAGCCAGATAGAAGGTGAGGATGACTCAGTCCTCCAGACAGATGTCTGTTGCAGGACAGGTCCAGCTCTCGCAGAGAGGAGACACTGCAGAGGAGGTGCCTGCAGGAGGGCAGACGCAGGACACAACAGGCTCCTCAACATTGGCATGAGGAGACCTATGCAGGAGGCATGCTGGGTAATTCAACAAAGGACAAACTTGGATCCAGTGGAGTGGAACGATTCTGAGAATGAGATATTCAGCAGCTTATAGTCAGAAGGGAACCAAAACCACCTGGAATATTGATTTTAGGAGGATTATTAAAAAGGATTAGTGAGTTTTGCCTGAAAATGAAAAGACTAAAAATGACTCTTTATGAACTCTTAAATAAACACAGTTTAGATATTTACCTCAGAGATATAATAGACATGAACACGATGGTTTTCTAGACATGCAGTGAAAAATGTTTTGTTCACTTCAGGCCAAGAATTAAGATCCAGGAATCACAAAGAAGGTTGGATACTCTGCATTTTTGGCTGGGTTTGTCTTAAAAGTTGACATTTTGACCAAGAACTGTGTGTACTGGTGTAAAAAATGTCCTTAAAACTTCGGATTGACAAAAAAAAAAAAAAAACAAATGTGCTTCTTACCACAGATGGAAGATGTAGCACTGCCTCAGAAGCCAAGCACAGCCAACCAAACGCAGCGACACAAGCAGGGACCCGCCTCACCACAGCTAGGGAGCGATTGCAGTTCCCCATCCAGAGCCGCCGCAGGCTGAACGGCAGCCGACCCAGAGAGAGAGAACCCAATCTGAGGAAGCGCCGGAAGTTTTTCGGGTGGTGTGACCGGGACCTAAAGAAAGGATTTGTTATTCAATGATGGCATTGTAGTTCCAATCTGAAAAGAGCAAAAGGTTGGTCGTGGTTCGGCAGTGAGCAAGTTCAAGTCTCTGGGCAAGTTCAGGTCTCTGGGCGTTGCTCTTCGTCGTCGTCTTCTTTCTTGCTTGCTTCGTCTTGGGTCTTGGTTCTTGCTTCTTGGGTCTTGCTTCGGGTGGGTTCGCATTGGTCACTGCCGAATCACAACCAACACAATAGTCCGATTTCACACCAGCTACTTATAAACCAGACCCTACGACAACAATTACAAAGTCATGGTTTCAAGATTTAATGGTTTTTAAACTAGTGCGCTTTAGACAAACTTAAATTATATACAATGTCATGATTACATGAAACTGCGAAGGAACAGAAATCTAACCTGAAAGCTAAATTTGAAGACATCGCCCCACCCCCCAGCCAGCAAAGAGTTTTTCTTTAAAAAATACGTTTTTGAGCCGCGGTGCATCCTGGGAATTATTTGACGTACACCCGAAAAAAGAGCAACGAAGCAGCAAAGTACACCTGCAATTGTGGCACGAAGCAGGCCCGGTCCTGGGCGGCATTGCTACACCATACGAAGAATCCTTTTGAAGACATCGCCCCACCCCACCCCCCAGCCAGCGACACAAGCACGTACGCAAGCACGTACGCAAGCACGTACGCACGTACGCAAGCACGTACGCAAGCACGTACGCAAGCACGTACGCACGCACGCATCCCTGACAACACTACCACAGTCCGGAACAGACACAACGCAACTGCTTGGAATATGTTGCAATAAAAATGTATTTGTTTCAACTCTCTAGACTTAAATAATAACCAGTCTTGATTCTTGCGGAAAAAATTATCATCAACCCGGGTTCGAACTACCGATCTTAGGAACCATTTATCAGTTACCCTTCCACTGCACTACCGTGAAGCATGTTGTGCAATAGTTCAAAAAAATCTCCATTACCAAGTATTACGTCATCTTCCCCAAGACTTTCCAGGTGCAGGTAACATGGTGGATGGATGGACCGATGGACGTCGAACGGAAGTTGTCATCATAGCCCAAAATGGAAGGTTTTTTTCTTCTTTTTAAGGGCGATCTCAAAACAGAATTTGTGCTTTTGTTATTATTCATTGTAGTTGTGCTTTAACTTTATTAGAAATGTTTTCATGTAAAATGTATTATTAATAACATTATTATTATTCTAAAGTGTCGCTGGATAAGCAGTAGGTCTGTAGTTATGGAAGCGAATGTGACTCATGTATTTCAAAATAAAAGTCAAGAGCAGAAAGGCTTTTTTCATTTTCACAATATAGCTGCATCAGGTTGACTCAAAAGTAAATTTTTCTTCACATTCGCTTTCTTTTGTGGTGTTACAATAATTGCCGAATTGCAATCAAGTATAAACCTCAATTGAGCAAGGGAAAACAATTTTCAGTTCAAGAGAAATTAATGGTTGCTGTGTTAACACTAGATCAAATGTAAACGTTTGTTCAGCCGACTCTTAATGTTTCGATCAATAAAGTAAACAATTTAAACTCTAAACTAATATCCCGAGCCGGCACAGTGGATTTATCTCAATATGAATTATACATTGAATAAAAAGCTATCGACTGTTGATGCTTTTTATTGCTTTGAAGGAGGAAGAAAAACCACAAAGACAAGAGGCACCCAGCTGCAGATGAAACTGACATTAAACACGTGTGCATCTTGATTCATTTCCAAACAATGCTGAACTTCAAGATATCCTGGACAGAACACAATGGAACTCAATCATGCTCGTCTTCTGATCTGCTGGAAAACAAAGCTTCAGGAGGTCTTTTCAGCCGTTTGCCATCTCCTTCTGGAACACTTTGTTAAATGTTCATAAATATTAAATTGATGACGTAAAACTCAAGAACCATCCTGCTGCAACATTGATATCAGCCTACCTTTTAAGACCAAGTTTTCTTCATGATTCCATCATATATACAACATTAAAAACTTGAAAAGAGCAGAAGTTTTAAAGAAACTTTCTGCCTGCAGCCCCGTCTTCCCCTTTGCATCCATCCCTCATGCAAATGTACAGCCTAAAGACAATTTTTATATGGTCAAATAGGATTAAAACAAATTTTAGTTAAAATATTTTATCACTGTATTTTCTTTAATGATAATCATTTTGGTTTTATGCAAAAACATCAGATAGACATTTGTATTTATGCAACAAAAGGAACTCAGATGTACAGGAATCACAAATCATCTGTGGTTTTGTGTTTATTGTTGCCTTTAAAAGTTCTCTTCCATTTCCATTGTATGTATTTCTCTGGGACAGTGCACATTCAATGATTCCAGCGGCTGTTTTTCATCTGTTTGTCAGATGTTAAAATTGTCTACCTACAAAGCTAAGAATAGAAAGTAAAAACACAAATGTTAGATGATCAATTCAAATAACAGGAATAAAGGATAAAGAAGTGCAACTTTGTAGGTCAAACTTCCGTTGCAGATTTACTTCCGTTTCACCTTAATGTGTTGTGAGTTCATATTTCGTGACGTGACAAATTGTAATAAGTAACACAACTAATCTGTAATACGTAACACAAGAATTCTACCACTTTTTGATTCGCTCTCTCTCTTGTGTTTGTTTATATTTTCCCAGAATGCACATTTAAGGGTCATGGTTATTCACAAGGTCACAATGCCACTTGTTCACATGCACGCCCATTAAAAAAACATGTCAACCAGTTATATTTAAGGAAGTATGAATACTTCTAGTTCCTTCAGTAAAACACAACCAGAATCTTTGATTCTTTTCTTTACTAAAAAGTCAAGAATCAAAGATGTCTCCATGCAGCTGCTCTCTACAGGGAGGCGTGTTGTCAAAGCCTCCACATCCTTTGTGGTGATATTTAAAACATCAACAATATTTATGTCAGTGGGATAAAAGTGAATTTACTTCAAGTCCCACTCTTTTATAGTGTTCCCACTGGCCTTTTAATCTGCCAGCTCGGACGAGGAAAACAAAGATGTTGATGGATCTAGTCAGCTACAAGTGGATGCATCAGAATGGAGCGGAGCAGGAAGCTTATGGCCCGCCACCTGTAGCACCTACGTCACAGCTACAAGCTTCTTCAAACAGCAATTTTTCATCTTCTCCTGATTCACAAGAATTTGTATAAAAAAATACTCAGAAAAGCAATTTTCAGCTGAATTTTCTTTCTGCTCTCCATCATAGCCCTGCAACAAGCTGGCGACTTGTCCAGGATGTACCTCGCCTTTACCAGGTTAGGTTCTGGCAGCACCGTAACCCTGAAAAGGGAACAGCAGGATCATAAAATAGATGGATGAATGTCCTCCATCACTCAAAGAATGTCCAAAGAACATGATCAAAACACCAAAACATGATTTTCATTGGAGTGGATCAGTGATTGCTTTATGTTGAAAGTCATTTCAGGGCTTATGTCGCCCTCTTGTGGTTACCTATTGAAAACAAATCCATCTTGAATCTGCACCCTGATCCACAAGTTCATATTCATCTGGGATGCCCGTTGGTTCTCTGCTGGCATCCATTCACCATCAGAGCTTCTTGGTTTACTGTGAAGCACAGCAGGTTGTTCAGTTACATTCAGACAGTTGATGTTTTTGGGTTCAGTTGCTCTTACCGGTACACACCACAAGATTAGACAGATAACGACTAAATACAGCAACATCAAAATAAAACAAAAGCAGCGTCTCACCTATGAGGGGCACATCCCAGCTGAAGTTTGCTCCCTAAGGGGACAGGTGTCCACGCCGTCACCACTGCTTAAATCAGTCCAGACTCTGCACGTCTGATCCCCACCAACACTTTGTTCTACGGCTTGTTTTACTCACCTGTCCCTTCAGACCCTTCAGCTGAGATGACCTTTTTTGCAATGTGTGACACTGCAGTATCTAGCAAGCCAGATCATTCAGTTATTCAACACAATAAAAGTAGGAAAAGAACTAGAAATCCAAATGCAGGCCTTTTCATTTGCGCGCAAAACATTCCTTCATTGCGTTTTGCGTGAGCAGCGAAGTGTATTCTTCTTTGTAGCAGATATTTGATCTCATTAAGCTTATTAGATATCTAACATTTTCTCTTATAATCAGCCAAACATTCTCAGATGATATCAGATGTTTCCCATTGATTCTTGGAAATTACTTCTGGCATTCCATATCTAGGGATTATGTCATCACAAAATGCATCAGAGCATTAGGATGTTTCCATGGGAACAATTCTATCCACTTAGAAAAGCATCAACTTTTGCCCAACAACCTTCTTTCCTTCAGATTTGTTTCGCTCTATGAAACCCAGATGTATTTGTTACAAAAGACACTGAGCAGGAGGGAATTTTGGTCTTAAATTTCCCTGTGAATTATGCTTTCTCAAAGAAACAACTCCCAAAGAAAATGTAGAAGCCGTTCAGTTTCCTGAATCAGGTTTCAGGGACGTAAAAAGCAAAAGTGGCTTCAGAACAATGTTGTTTTTCCTTAACACAAAACTTTGGTGATGATTACAGACAGTTTCTATGATTTCTGGAAGATTTGATTGAACTTTTTCCGGTTTTTCTATCATTATGGTTTAAACTGTTAGTAAAGAAAAAGTCTAAATGTTTCCTTTTTGATTCTCTTTTTCTTCATTTCTACGAATCATACAAACCAAAAATTCAAAACACAAATAAACAGATAGTGGGGGAGCTAATGCCAGCCAAGGACCAAGACCGTGCACTTTTGGATTAGAAACATCAAACTTGGTACACTTCTGGAGTGACCCAATGTGAACATTTCTGGATCAGGAGGCAAGCTTTCAGTACCCCCTGGTGGCCACTGCAGGAACTATCATTTCCCAACCGGGCAAACATCACTCGCACTGTGAAATGTGATGACAAACAATTCTGTTTTCATTCTATCTGTGTTGTAAGCATAATCATTACCCCACACATGCAGTAGAACATGCAAGCCCATCTTAGGGAGGTAGGCAAGCTATGAGTGGCACCTGGTGCCCAACACAGAAACTAAATTTTCCAGCAAATGTACATCAGAACAAAAACATCAATAGACAAATATTATAGTTTAGTTTTACTTTGGTACCTTGAAACAATCCTAGTTGATTCTATTAATGCAAACAATACACCAGTATCATAGAAACACTTTACCAGTGGTTCTTATTATTTCAAAATGTATAATTCTGTTAGCCATAGTGTAGGTCACAGCTGAGTCTGATAAACAATCAACCTGATTTCTCTGGGAAACAGACAGTTGACACAAAATCAGTGTTGCAATCTTAATCCATCAAACCATGGTGAATGTATTGTGGATATTATAGCTTATGCAATTAAGAAACTCAATCTCCAAGCTTCAAACTCTAGGTCATGGCTGCTTCAAAGCAGTGTCCTTCACAATGACAAAGACCTGTACATTTGAGCTCTGCTTTGTAGCAAGTACAGGCACCTCTACATGCCACCTGGCAGTTGCACCGTATGAGCTCATAGCAGATCTCATGAGCTTGATGGAGTGTGGTCCACTTTGGTGTCCACCTGGAACATTCATCATCCCATTCCCAACCAAAGAGGCTTGGCTTGGTAGAGCTGGGTCTTTCTCAAGGGCTTTTGCCCCAGACATGTCCTGCTTGGTATGCAGCTCGGAGAATATGTTGCTTGAGTGCAGCTGCTGTTGGAGGAATACTATCAAGACTTTTGGACTTCCTTGAGAACAGGTGCTGGCGTGCATCATTGACACAGGAAAGTTCACTTGTACGGTCATACCACAGCACAACAAATCTCTCAAGGAGAGTCACAACATCATCAGTGAATGTATTTGGTGCATCTGACAACAAAGAAAATGTTTCCGTGATTTCTTGGAAAGCATACCATGTGTCCCAAGCTCTTTTCTTGTCTCTCCCAGCAAAGAAAGATGTTACATCACAACCTGTAAAGGCACGGAAGAAGAGCAGGGCCTGTGGCTTGGGTGGTGATGGAGCATTAGCAATCTTCATGTACAGCAATATACCTTTGATTTTTCCTGTCCCAAATGACACCCACAGATGGGAGATACCAAATGTGTGGAAAAAGGCTATTGCGAGAATCACCACATCAGTGTCTACAGTCCTGATCATGGCACTTTGGTGGCCTTTGCTGGCTGCGTCCATAACATGCAACATGATGCGCGTGTCTGCCTCCTCCTGAGTGCAGGGTTCAAGCTGGGTATTGTCTGCCACTCTGGAACTACAGACAACATTTTCTTTCACTGTGCACACCACTTGTTTGTCTTTCATTTTTTGTGAGAACAGCTCGGTCTTATTGTCATTGTTCCGCAGAAAGCTCCACCAGTTGGAAGGCATCTGAGTTGCGAGAGCTACTTGTCGGCGTACACCACAGCCTCTTTTCTCTCTAGTTTGAGTCTTCAGACTGTGCTGATCATAGACATCAAAAACAACATCAACTTTTTGTACATTCTCTAGAACATGTTGAATTTAAGGCTCAAAGACCTGTGTGATATAGTCAGAGAAAGTCTTTGATGTGAGTGGTTTGAGAGAATGCACCACCATTGCACCATCCAGAACAGCTGTTGTAACTTGAGGTACTGAGTCTTCTGAGTTGCAGAGACTTTCAAGAGGAGAAAGCAATTCGGCCTTCTTGACTGTCCTCAACTCTACTGACTTTGCCAGTAATGGTGGCCAAGGTTGGTTCTCATATTGGAAGAACTCTTCAAGTTTGCCCTCTCTGGACTGGCAGGCTATGTAGAGCCAAGAGAACAGGGCACAGTCGTCCTTCAGTTCTGATTGCTGACTCTTCTGTTTTGGTGGTCTTTGACAGCTAGAGAACAGTGACACTTTGTTCCTTTTTATTGGTTGTTTGATTGCTTTTGTTTGGGTTCTAAGGCGTTCCTCCACATATGTGTCATACTGATCTTGTCCCAACCTTTTCAAACCCTTTACACTGTCTACGGTAGCCTGGTTAATGACAACTTTGGTATCAAGTGTCAACAAGTCTTGACTATCCTCAAGAAAAGGACTTCCAAGGCCTTGCAAGACCTTTAATAGAGAAGACACCTCCCGTAGAAACGATTGCTGGGTACTCATCATCTGCTCATGGTGATTTTCACCTGTCATCATTTTGGATCCCTTCTCAAATTCTTGGATTAGTCTACTGATCTCTGGGCCACCAATCATCCAGCGACGTTGTGCCCCTGGGTTGCTTGTGAGACCAACTGCCCCTCCCTCTCCCTTGATCAAGGCGTTTTCTTGCCAGTATGCCTGGTCTAATGCCATAGCAGAGAATTTGTGCCGGTTTTCTGCATTACAAATGCACCTTCACAGAACTCCTTGAAGACAGATGGATGGGACACACAAAGGCTTAACATATCACGGATATGAACAGGCAACCACCTGGCATAGTGCATGTGATCTGTGCTAAACACCCATGGTGTCAGCTTGGTCAGTGACTCTATGGATTGCATGAAGTTACCCTTTCTAATTGACTGAACAAACTGCAGAATGTCAATTTCTATCTCTAGCACTAAGTTCCAAAATAGGAACTGTGGATGTTCATCACACATTTCTTGACCCACTCCTGAAACTCCAGAAGGTCACCATCAGAGGCAGAAGTTTGCCTGTAGCTGTTATAAGCCTCACATGTTCGGATACTTTTATTTTGATAAATGAGCCAAATTATATTCTTCCAACATGAGTAGATGAAAAATACAAACAACTGTGAGAATATTATACAGTTTTAGGGACATTTGCCCGGTTGGGAAATTATAGTTCCTGCAGTGGCCACCAGGGGGCACTGACAGCTTGCCTCCCTATCCAAAATTGTTCACATGGTGTCACTCTACAAGTGTGCCAAGTTTGATGCTTCTAACCCAAAAGTGCACGAACTTGGTCTTAGCTCCCCAACTAAGACAAATCATTAAACAACCATGCAGTCTCCATTCCACCTTAGTCTTGATTGATTCATTGATTCATAACAACAACGACAAACAAATTCAGAACGTCAACCCAGCATCTGTCACTTTAAAGTTTAAAGTAAAACTTTACTTCCCTCCACCGTTGATCAAAAACCTCCATTTTCATTTATAGAGAAGCAGTCATTTTTTTCCATAAGATAAACTTGTTTCAGTTTACTTTTCTATACATTCATTTATTTATGGTGATTTAATGCTTTTCAAAGTAGTTTCTAAATAACTTTTAGTTTGTCTGTTTGTCCCCTTTTGTTTTTCTATAACACAGTAATCAAACTCTCAAAGCTGACATAAATGAGTGCTGATAGCAGTCAGAAGTCCTCAGTTTTGTCTACAAAAGCGTTCCCTTGAGAAACTGTATCTTCATTTAGGGTATGAGCTGCACACTTGCAGATAGCACTCTTCCTTAGCTGTTTAACAGCTGTTAAGAGTTTCGTTTTTGTTTACTACCATACTGTTGTAACAGTACTGAGGTCATGAAATGACCTTTACAGTCCACCATTTGAACAAAGGGTTATTGTAGTCAGGCAGGGCTAGGGCTACACTGGATATTCAAAGTTTTATTTTACAAAATGCCTCTTTTGCCTCAGGAGTTTTGCGTTGTGGATTCTTGTGTTGTAAACTGCAAACCACGTCTGCCTTTTTGACCTCAAATCGTTTTCCAGCTTTTGTTCTTCCAGGGAAAAGATCTCCTGCATTTTTAAGTTAGATTCTTCAACTGGATTATTATCAGCCTCCCAAAACCATTCAACATCTTCAGCTTTCTCTTCTCATGACTTCCTCAGCCACATTCTCTAAAACACAATTTCATCATTTAACGTTCCTCTTCCCTTTTCTATTTCTTATTCATATCCTCCTGAAACTCTGCAGCCCCTTTTCTGTCCAGCAGGGGTGTAGTTCACTTATTCACCACTAGGTGTCTAGTTTTCCTCATCTCCTATGGCTCAGCTTCCTGTGCAGAGGCCAGAGGGGTGCTCTGATTCTCCACCTCTCCTCTCACTTAGTTCTGTGAATCAGCTGGTCCTGACTGCTGGAATGTCCCTCTTTTCCTTTGTCTTTCTATTTATTCATCATTGTTATGATATTTTATTATTTATTCATTCATTCAGTCATCTTCTAAACCGTTTTGTTCCTTTCGTTGTCACGGGGCTGCCGGAGCCAAACCTGGCCACTCATTGGTGAAGGCAGGGGCCACAATCACACACCCATGCACACTCACATCCACACCTAGAGACGATTTAAAGAGACCAATGAACTTATGAAACATGTTTTGATGGTGGGGGGGGACCTGGCTCTTTCAGTCAATCTCCAGAACTCTTTCCCTCCATTCCTCCAAAGTCACATTTCTTCATTTTGTTCATTGAGTAACATCGAGCTATATGCCCTTCCTTTCCACAACTCCAACATGATGTCATTTCTAGCCTGTTCTGGCCGCGACCTTGACCTCTTCCTCTTCTGAGACCACCTCTTCTACCCTGATGATAATACATGGATTCAGTAGTACCACTATGGAAGGTGTCTGATATGGTATCTGAAATCTTTGTTTTCTCTTTTACCACCTTTTGTGCATGGAGGGCATGGCTAACATATTCCTCCAGGGTTCTCGTAGAGAACCCTATATAACGCTTCTCTATCCATTGGACGACTGGATACAGCCTGACACTTCCTTCTGCTCCTCCTGCTGCTGCAGAGGCTCCTGTGGCAGCTCCTCCCGTTTCACCTTCTTCTCTTTTCTGATTGTCTCTCCTCTTAGCAGAGGCCTCATCATCCTCCTTCCGGTGAAACTTCACTGGCATTTCTTCCTTATTCCTTTCTTTCGCGTTCATCTCACCCTGATGAGTTTGTTTTTTCTGCCTTTTACATTTTTTTGGGTTCATTTTTAGCTTTTAATGCTATAGCTTCTTGCAATTGGATTAAATTGTGCACAGTCAGTCTACCATTAAAATACTGTTTCTTTATCCAATCATCAAGGTATTTGCTTTTATCTGGATCCATTTTTTCTATAACCTTCCAGTCCTTACACTGGAGGGTTTCCCGGGGTTTTAAGACCTTGCTTTGTTTTTTTTCCATTTTGTTTCATTTATTTATCCCTTGTTATCACTTTCATTTATGACTGCTGTTAGGGACACAGAGACACAACAAACTTCATCTACAGTCACATCACCTCAGCATCACCAGCAGACAAAGGTGGAGGGAGAACTGCTGGAGCTGCTCCTCAATCCCAGCCAAAGGGAGAACCCTCTCCGTATGGCCGCTCAGCCCAGCAGAGGTGATGTCCTCATCAGTAGGAGGTGGAGCAGCAGGAACCCAAAGAGGAGCCTGTACTTGTGAAGCTGAAACAGAAGGAACAGATTTGGGATTTAAAATAAAGAAACAAACCAAATGAGAGACACAGACGTTCTGGCAGAACTAAAAGGGAACGAGTGAAGTTCTAATGTGGAAGCTAGAAGAGGAGGATCAGATGAAAAGTTCCGATTTGGCCCCTAATGCAAGACAGATGCTGAAATCAGAAAGAAGTGAAGCAATAGGAGAGAGGTTTGGTGTTCAGCTACAGATCGTTTAGTATTTATGATGAAGCTGAAGGTGACGGTCAGTGAGAATCAGCACTTTGACCGCGGCAAAGTTTGAACCAAACACAAACTTACTGTTCTGTTTCCAGTTCATCTCCCATCAGAATTATTTTCAAATTGAAGAAAAACAGCCGTTAACATCAGCGGATACATTCATGTGTTCAACATAACATACAAATGTGTCTGTTCTGCTACTCACACTCTATGTCAACGACTGCGCTGACCAGCTCTTCATCTGTGGGCTCCTCAGACGGTTTGGAGGAAGAAGCTGGTGAAGAGGAGGCTGTACACCACCAGACCACATGAAATGATTGATGACATGAAAGGATCTACACTCTGCTTTGACTGTTTCTTTCTGATGTTCCTGGAAATGCAGGTTTGTCCACAAGCTTCTTCACTTTTGCCTGCATTTCCACCACAGACAGAGAACGCCGGCCAGAGACGAAGGCCGTGAATCTGAAAACAAATCAGACGTTGAGAGTTCATTTATAGAAACACAAGCAAACTCACTGCAGTGGACAGCTTTGAGACTAAAACATTAAACCTATGTGCAGATTTAGCTGCCAGGCCTGATGGAACTGATGCAGAGCTGCTGCTGCTGCTGCTGGGAGAGGTGGTAGTTGCAGCAGCAGCAGCAGCTTTCTGTCTGTCTCTGACCTTGATGAAGCGTCCGGCGTTCTCCATCTGTGTTCCTGGAGCAGGAGCCTTCCTCCACAGGTAGTTGACAAACCTGATAAGAAACAAAATGAACAGAAACTACTGTGAGGAGACACAGGTTCACCTGATGAATGCAACATCAAACACTGCTGTTCTCCAGGTTCTCATAATGTGCTGTTATTGTCAGTTACAGCTAAAAAGATCCATCAGCTCCTACTGATGACAAACTGTGTTACAACATATCATTCTCAGTGATCAAGTACCGGGTCTTCTTGGGGTCTTCAGACTCGTACGGGCTCTGCAGGGTCTCAAACCTGAAGTCCCCAAAGCCAACAAGGGCCTGTCCCTCCTGTCCAGGCTGAAGAGATCTCACCCGTGTCTCCTCAAACACCACATCACCTTGTTGACCATCAGACTGGGACTGCAGGGACTGAGACCCTGTCCTCTCTCGCTCCTTCTGGTGGGAGGACGCCAGGTTGATGGCGTAGCCCGTGTCGTTTTCTAGCAGCCAGTGGAAGGTCTTGTCCTGGTATTTCCACAACTGGATCTTCCAGCGGCTCAGCACCAGGATGGGGTTGTTGATATCCTCACCATCGCGCCTCCTTCTCCACCTCCTCCAGTGTTTTGGCCCTGTGGCTCTCCTTTGGGGCCCCAGGGCTTGAGCCTCATTTGAGGCTTTCAGGAGGAGCGTCCCGTTAGACGAAACTAAACAAAGCAAAGACCAGTGAAAAACTGCAGAGATGCTGATGAAAAGAAGGAGAAAAGATAGAAAGAGAAAACATTTTGGAAGAAACTTGAACTTACAGCCATTGTTTGCACACGACGAGAAAACTAGCAAGAAAAAAACCAAGCAAAAGCCCCACTGTTTTACAATCAATCGGCTCATGTTTTACAAAAACACGTCACAGAAAAGTGAAGCAACTTTTAATAACATCGACTTGCAGAAAATTGTCTAAAATATATACAAAGGTGTTGAAAATGATTTCACGCACAGACAGAGGTCAGCATGAGCTGATCTTTATTCCATTTTGACCACAGAACTTTTTCCTCCTTTAGACAGAAGCTGCTTTATCGTGTCATCAGCTCCATCATTCTGAAGTCCAATCAAACGTAAGGAATTTCATGTTCACATGCGCATACTTTCCAGCTTCCTCTGATGTTTCGTTCAATCATATTTGATTCCTTCTCTTCCATAACGTCACGGATTACTCTCAGCTTGAATTTTTCCTGTGATTGAATTTCATGAAAAGAAAGGAAAAGTGAGTCTGAATTCAGATGACAGTCTGCAGTCCTGCTGCTGATGGAGGACACCGTCATGGAGGACATGTCGGACAGGTGTGGTGCCTGATCGTCGGTGGGCCGGTCCTCACTCCTCAGGTGTGTCATGACCGCTCGACTGAAGCACTGAGTCTGGAATGTCTGAATCCCACTCCACCAAGACAGCTCTTGTCTTTGTGCCGTGGCTCAGCCTCCGTCTCTCCTGGGACGTAGCCGTCCACCGCTGCAGCGCCAGCCGGGTCAGCGCCGGCTGACTCAGAACATTGTCCAGTTTTGTCTTTGTCCTCACAAACTCACAATAAAGAAATCAATGAAACCACAGCATAGAAAGTTACTGAAAGTACTGAACACCAGACTTTAGATCAGGTTAGACAGACTTTGAAAAAAAAGATATTTTTGTATCTGAATACAAGTCATTTTCAGGATCTGCTGTTTTTCAGCTTTAGATGCTTTAGAGTCCCACAGGGTTCAGTGTTTGGTCCAGAACTTTTTAGTGGTGAATCTTTTTTGAAGCATAAATGGAAACTGAAGCCCCAAAGTCCTAAAAAATCATTCAAACATCTTAACAAAAACATGCTTCACTGTGAAGTGTAGAAATGTTTTGTTCACTTCAGGCCAAGAATTAAGATCCAGGAATCACAAAGAAGGTTGGATACTCTGCATTTTTGGCTGGGTTTGTCTTAAAAGTTGACATTTTGACCAAGAACTGTGTGTACTGGTGTAAAAAATGTCCTTAAAACTTCGGATTGACAAAAAAAACAAAAAAACAAATGTGCTTCTTACCACAGATGGAAGATGTAGCACTGCCTCAGAAGCCAAGCACAGCCAACCAAACGCAGCGACACAAGCAGGGACCCGCCTCACCACAGCTAGGGAGCGATGCAGTTCCCCATCCAGAGCCGCCGCGGCTGAACGGCAGCCGACCCAGAGAGAGAGAACCCAACTGAGGAAGCGCCGGAAACTAAATAAAATTAAATTTAAAAGTAAACATATTGATAAAAGCAAAAAAAAACAACAATAAAACATTATCATGAGGAATTTAAAATAAATTAATAATTTATTGTAAATTCATAAAACATTATAAAATAGATAAATAGGTAAAAAGATACAAAGTAAAAACTTATATGAAAGCCAGGTTAAAAAGGTGGGTCCTGAGCCTTTTCTTAAAAACATCTATGCTCTCTGCAGCTCTTAGATCCTCTGGCAGACCGTTCCACAAACGAAGGCCATAATACTGAAAAGATGCCTCTCCGTAAGTTTTGGTTTTTACAGCTGGAATGGTTAGAAGACCAGTGCCAGAGGATCTCAGGGTCCGCGAGGGTTCATATTTAACTAAAAGGTCAGACAGATAAGAAGGCGAAGCTGAAGATTCTTAATGTTAGTTTTTGGAAGTCCAGCAAGCAGGGCATTACAATAATCAATTCTACTTGTGATAAAAGCATGCATCAGCATCTCCATATTAGCCAGAGAGAGTAGTGGGCGGACTCTAGCCACGTTTCTAAGATGATAAAAACACGTTTTAACCACATGTTTAATATGTGGGACGAAAGTTAGCTTAGAGTCAAAAACAACGCCAAGGTTTCTTACTGTTTCTGGATAATCTAATGAAAGTTCTTTTAACTTCAAAAACTGTTTCTCTCTCTTAGCTTCAGGACCAGTAATTAAAATTTCAGTTTTCTCTTGGTTGAGCTGCAGAAAATTATTTGCCATCCATGATTTTACCTCTAAAATGCAGTTAAAAAGTGTTTCTATTGGCCCTGTGTCACCAGGAGAAATAGCTATGTACAGCTTATCCTTACAAATACTTCACCATACATTTACAGTGAACACAACAATCATACTGTTAGGTTCAAATAACCTGAAACATTTATTTCTGCAAAACAGAGGAGACAGAGACTGTTAGGCTCTTTTTCACTTGCAAGGAGAGACAGAAGGAGGAGCTCCAACCGCCTCTGTCACCCCCTTCCGGTCCCTTGCTTTTTATTAACTTCTGGGAGTGTTCTAGTTACAATCAGATGCAGCTCTGAAGGAGGGAAAAGGAAAGAAAAACACAACTGCACCAGGGGATGAGAGTTGTACATAGTTTCAGCTTCTCAGCTCAGCATGTTATGTCTGATGTGTCTTGTCATCCTCTCTGCAGCCAGTCTCTCAGTCACAGACCTTCAGGATAAGCAAAACAGCAAACTGCACAATGTCAGAGCAAACTACATCATTCTAACACACTAACACAGTAATAGTAAGAATCTAAGAAGTCTCTTTTGCGTGCAAAGCTTCTGCTTCATTGTGAAAAGCATAGCATGGGCATTATCACGTTTCAGGCGCTGATTGTAGGTCCTGCAAATGGATGACAACAAACTCAAAATACTAATTTACTGAAAATAGAGTCAATTAAGGATGAAGAAAACAATGACTTCACTCCACTACTGAATAATGCCTCCTTCTGCCCTGATGCAGCTTTGTGTGATAACAATGACTAATTCAGTTATAGCAACACCTTCAAGAAAATGAAAAATAGCTCAATGACCTCCACAATAAGACATCTGCCAGCATCAGCCTTCAGCTTTAATGGAAGATGTGATTCTCACGTTCCATGAAGATTCTTGCCATGTATGTAAACCTGCATTGTGCTGAATAGTCTCAACATTAACACTGTGTGGTCACATTCTACAAATGGTTGTCATTGTTGGCCCCCTCTCACCTGTCTGATTGCACTTGCTCAAGGTTTGGATGTGGTTGTCTTTGGAACCCTGAAGATCAGCTGGAGAGTTCCCTGGAGCAGCAGCAATGCCTCTTCTGTCCAGAAGGTGAATCTACGTCTGTGCCTTAGAGAGAAAAGCCAGTGTGAATGGACTCGTACACTGCTGCTGTCTTCAGTATGTTCACTCAGGTTCTTGTGACTGTAGTTAACAGCTTTCACTAACATTTGCATGACCTGATGTCTGGCCTGTGCCAAAACTGCAAACAACAGCAGTTTCCAAAACTGTGACGGTGCTGCAGGAGACAGGACAACTCACTCTATCCCTCCTCTTCTGTCACAGTCTGGAAAATCGCTGGGGCAATGCTCTTATTTTAGGCTTTTTTATTGTACATGACTTATATATTCCAATGAGCTGTTTGCAGTTTTGAGGAACTGCTTTTAAATCAATTGTAATTACTCGAGGTTAGATATCAAATGCTAACCTGTCCGTTGGTTTGGGGACGCTATGCACTGGAAACGGCATGTTTCATATTCAGCATGCTAAAAATACTCTCGTTGAGCAGCGGTGCCTTAACGGTGATGAACGAGCAGTGAGGGATTTTTTTCCCGCTCCAGCAGGGTTCGGGTGGTGTGACCGGGACCTAAAGAAAGGATTTGTTATTCAATGATGGCATTGTAGTTCCAATCTGAAAAGAGCAAAAGGTTGGTCGTGGTTCGGCAGTGAGCAAGTTCAAGTCTCTGGGCGTTGCTCTTCGTCGTCGTCTTCTTTCTTGCTTGCTTCGTCTTGGGTCTTGGTTCTTGCTTCTTGGGTCTTGGTTCTTGCTTCTTGCCTCGGGTGGGTTCGCATTGGTCACTGCCGAATCACAACCAACACAATAGTCCGATTTCACACCAGCTACTTATAAACCAGACCCTACGACAACAATTACAAAGTCATGGTTTCAAGATTTAATGGTTTTTAAACTAGTGCGCTTTAGACAAACTTAAATTATATACAATGTCATGATTACATGAAACTGCGAAGGAACAGAAATCTAACCTGAAAGCTAAATTTGAAGACATCGCCCCACCCCCCAGCCAGCAAAGAGTTTTTCTTTAAAAAATACGTTTTTGAGCCGCGGTGCATCCTGGGAATTATTTGACGTACACCCGAAAAAAGAGCAACGAAGCAGCAAAGTACACCTGCAATTGTGGCACGAAGCAGGCCCGGTCCTGGGCGGCATTGCTACACCATACGAAGAATCCTTTTGAAGACATCGCCCCACCCCACCCCCCAGCCAGCGACACAAGCACGTACGCAAGCACGTACGCAAGCACGTACGCACGCACGCATGCATCCCTGACAACACTACCACAGTCCGGAACAGACACAACGCAACTGCTTGGAATATGTTGCAATAAAAATGTATTTGTTTCAACTCTCTAGACTTAAATAATAACCAGTCTTGATTCTTGCGGAAAAAATTATCATCGAACCCGGGTTCGAACTACCGATCTCAGGAACCATTTATCAGTTACCCTTCCGCTGCACTACCGTGAAGCATGTTGTGCAATAGTTCAAAAATACCTCCATTACCAAGTATTACGTCATCTTCCCCAAGACTTTCCAGGTGCAGGTAACATGGTGGATGGATGGACCGATGGACGTCGAACGGAAGTTGTCATCATAGCCCAAAATGGAAGGTTTTTTTTCTTCTTTTTAAGGGCGATCTCAAAACAGAATTTGTGCTTTTGTTATTATTCATTGTAGTTGTGCTTTAACTTTATTAGAAATGTTTTCATGTAAAATGTATTATTAATAACATTATTATTATTCTAAAGTGTCGCTGGATAAGCAGTAGGTCTGTAGTTATGGAAGCGAATGTGACTCATGTATTTCAAAATAAAAGTCAAGAGCAGAAAGGCTTTTTTCATTTTCACAATATAGCTGCATCAGGTGACTCAAAAGTACATTTTTCTTCACATTCGCTTTCTTTTGTGGTGTTACAATAATTGCCGAATTGCAATCAAGTATAAACCTCAATTGAGCAAGGGAAAACAATTTTCAGTTCAAGAGAAATTAATGGTTGCTGTGTTAACACTAGATCAAATGTAAACGTTTGTTCAGCCGACTCTTAATGTTTCGATCAATAAAGTAAACAATTTAAACTCTAAACTAATATCCCGAGCCGGCACAGTGGATTTATCTCAATATGAATTATACATTGAATAAAAAGCTATCGACTGTTGATGCTTTTTATTGCTTTGAAGGAGGAAGAAAAACCACAAAGACAAGAGGCACCCAGCTGCAGATGAAACTGACATTAAACACGTGTGCATCTTGATTCATTTCCAAACAATGCTGAACTTGAAGATATCCTGGACAGAACACAATGGAACTCAATCATGCTCGTCTTCTGATCTGCTGGAAAACAAAGCTTCAGGAGGTCTTTTCAGCCGTTTGCCATCTCCTTCTGGAACACTTTGTTAAATGTTCATAAATATTAAATTCATGACGTAAAACTCAAGAACCATCCTGCTGCAACATTGATATCAGCCTACCTTTTAAGACCAAGTTTTCTTCATGATTCCATCATATATACAACATTAAAAACTTGAAAAGAGCAGAAGTTTTAAAGAAACTTTCTGCCTGCAGCCCCGTCTTCCCCTTTGCATCCATCCCTCATGCAAATGTACAGCCTAAAGACAATTTTTATATGGTCAAATAGGATTAAAACAAATTTTAGTTAAAATATTTTATCACTGTATTTTCTTTAATGATAATCATTTTGGTTTTATGCAAAAACATCAGATAGACATTTGTATTTATGCAACAAAAGGAACTCAGATGTACAGGAATCACAAATCATCTGTGGTTTTGTGTTTATTGTTGCCTTTAAAAGTTCTCTTCCATTTCCATTGTATTTATTTCTCTGGGACAGTGCACATTCAATGATTCCAGCGGCTGTTTTTCATCTGTTTGTCAGATGTTAAAATTGTCTACCTACAAAGCTAAGAATAGAAAGTAAAAACACAAATGTTAGATGATCAATTCAAATAACAGGAATAAAGGATAAAGAAGTGCAACTTTGTAGGTCAAACTTCCGTTGCAGATTTACTTCCGTTTCACCTTAATGTGTTGTGAGTTCATATTTCGTGACGTGACAAATTGTAATAAGTAACACAACTAATCTGTAATACGTAACACAAGAATTCTACCACTTTTTGATTCGATCTCTCTCTTGTGTTTGTTTATATTTTCCCAGAATGCACATTTAAGGGTCATGGTTATTCACAAGGTCACAATGCCACTTGTTCACATGCACGCCCATTAAAAAAACATGTCAACCAGTTATATTTAAGGAAGTATGAATACTTCTAGTTCCTTCAGTAAAACACAACCAGAATCTTTGATTCTTTTCTTTACTAAAAAGTCAAGAATCAAAGATGTCTCCATGCAGCTGCTCTCTACAGGGAGGCGTGTTGTCAAAGCCTCCACATCCTTTGTGGTGATATTTAAAACATCAACAATATTTATGTCAGTGGGATAAAAGTGAATTTACTTCAAGTCCCACTCTTTTATAGTGTTCCCACTGGCCTTTTAATCTGCCAGCTCGGACGAGGAAAACAAAGATGTTGATGGATCTAGTCAGCTACAAGTGGATGCATCAGAATGGAGCGGAGCAGGAAGCTTATGGCCCGCCACCTGTAGCACCTACGTCACAGCTACAAGCTTCTTCAAACAGCAATTTTTCATCTGCTCCTGATTCACAAGAATTTGTATAAAAAAATACTCAGAAAAGCAATTTTCAGCTGAATTTTCTTTCTGCTCTCCATCATAGCCCTGCAACAAGCTGGCGACTTGTCCAGGATGTACCTCGCCTTTACCAGGTTAGGTTCTGGCAGCACCGTAACCCTGAAAAGGGAACAGCAGGATCATAAAATAGATGGATGAATGTCCTCCATCACTCAAAGAATGTCCCAAGAACATGATCAAAACACCAAAACATGATTTTCATTGGAGTGGATCAGTGATTGCTTTATGTTGAAAGTCATTTCAGGGCTTATGTCGCCCTCTTGTGGTTACCTATTGAAAACAAATCCATCTTGAATCTGCACCCTGATCCACAAGTTCATACTCATCTGGGATGCCCGTTGGTTCTCTGCTGGAATCCATTCACTATCACAGCTTCTTGGTTTACTGTGAAGCACAGCAAGTTCAAATCATTAAACAACCATGCAGTCTCCATTCCAACTTAGTCTTGATTGATTCATAACAACAACGACAAACAAATTCAGAACGTCAACCCAGCATCTGTCACTTTAAAGTTTAAAGTAAAACTTCACTTCCCTCCACCGTTGATCAAAAACCTCCATTTTCATATATAGAGAAGCAGTCATTTTTTTCCATAAGATAAACTTGTTTCAGTTTACTTTTCTATACATTCATTTATTGTTGGTGATTTAATGCTTTTCAAAGTAGTTCGTTTTCTAGCAACAATCATTTTTCTTGAATTTCCTCCTTGACGTTAATCCAATTAATTTATCTTTAATTACAGGACAGTCCCAAAATATGAGTGTTGGATTTCCAGATTTTCCACATTGCCGCCAGCACAGTGACATGACGGTTGTTTTAAATCTCAAGATAGTCAGCGGTGTATAAAAATATCTCATTTTATATTTCCAGTCAGATTTTCTCCATTGCTGGCTGTTAACACTTTAATGAATGTTTTCACATCATCTGTCCCATTGATTATTTTCAATTGTTATTCAATTCCGGTTCCCATTTTTTAAAAATGTTATTGCGTAAGTATTAGAGATGGTGCCAGTCATTTCTAGAATTGTGACATAAGTCTTCTCGTTGGGATATGTTTTTCTGGTGCTAATATTAAGAACGGCTCTATGTGGTTTGAAGCAACAGGGACATGCTGTATGTCTGTATCTAAATTTAGAAGCTTTTATCTTGTTTTTTTTTTCCAAGACAAAATGTTTTGAGGTTCTTTTGGACTCCTCAACTGAGTTTTCTGCACTTTGACAGAAATGTTTAATCAATGTTCATTTTAATTGTAAATACACTTCTGAAAAACTCAAGACAGTCCTCCCCCTCCTGCTGCTGCTCACTACTCTGCATGGATCTGAGGCACTCACTTTTGTTTTTTTTAGGTACCGGTAGGCACATAAATCGAGCAATTAAGAAGGAGGAGCTTGTTTTAACATCTGTGTGAAACATTGATGAGAACAAAAGAAAAGAAACCAGCTAAAAAACAGCTCCCAACCAATTGCAACTCGGTTTCCATCGATCATGTTGATGAGCTGTCGTCACAACTCTGTTTTAACAAATGCAATTATGTGTAATTGCTGCTCAGAACAAGTTACTGCTCGTGCAACAAGCTACAGTGGCTTGCAAAAGTATTTATACCTCTTAAAACTTCTCCACATTTTCTCACATTATGACCACAAACTTAAATATATTTTATTGGAATTTTTGTGAAAGACAATTGTGAAGTACAAAGAAAATTATACAAGAGTTCTTATATTTTTTTTTACAAATAAAAACCTAAAAAGTGCAGTGTGTAAAAGTATTCAGGCGCCTCAGTCAATTCTTTATGGACCCCCCTTTTTGCTGCAATTCCAGCTTCAAGTCTTTTGAGGTTTGTCTCTACCAGCTTTACACATCTAGAGACTGAAATCTTTGTCTATTCTTCCTGCAAAACAATTCAAGCTGAGTCAGATTAGATGGAGAGCGTTTGTGAACAGCAGTCTTTAGATCTCGCCACAGATTCTGGATTCTTGGATTTAGATCTGGACTTTGACTGGACCATTCCAACACATGAATCCGTTTCATTTGAAGTCATTCCATTGTAGCTTTGGCTTTATGTTTAGGGTGGTTGTTCTGTTGGAAGGTGAATCTCTGCTCCAGTCTCAAGTGTTGTTCACACTTCAACAGGTTTACCTCCAACTTTTCTCTGTATTTGGCTCCATCCATCTTCCCATCAACTCTAACCAGATTCCCTGTCCCTGCTAAAGAAAAAGCAACCCCAAAGCATGATGCTGCCTCCACCATGTTTGACAGTGGCTATGGTGTGTTCAGAGTGATGTGCGGTGTTAGATTTCTGCCACATAGCGATTTACGTTTGGGCCAAAAAGTTCCATTTTGGTCTCATCAGACCAGAGCATCTTCTTCCACACGTTTGCTGGGTCACTCACATGGCTGATGGCAAACTGCAAACAGGATTTCTTGTGGTTTTCTTTTAACAATAGCTTTCTTCTTGCCACTCTTCCATAAAGTCCAGATGTGTTCAGTGCACGACTGATGGTTGTTCTATGGACAGATTCCTCCACCTGAGCTGTAGATCTCTGTAGTTCATCCAGAGTCACCATGGGCCTCCTGGCTGCATCTCTGATCAGTTCTGCTTGTTCGGCCTGTTAGTTTAGGTATACGACCATGTCTAGGTAGGTTTGCAGTTGTGTCATACTCTTTCCATCTGTGGATGATGGACTGAACAGTGGTTCGTGGGATGTTCAAAGCTTTGGAAATCTTTTTCCAGCCTGACTCTGCTTTAAATTTCTCCATAACTTTATCCCTGACCTGTCTGGTGTGTTCCTTACACTTCATGATGCTGTTTACTGTCCAATATTCTCTTGACAAACCACAGAGACTGTCACAAAACATATGGATTTGTATACTGAGATTAAATGCACGCAGGTGGACTTAAATCATTAAGTCAACAGTTGATCAGTCACCAATCATCAAGCAATTCTAAAGGCAGTTGGATGCACTCAGAGAAACGGCAGCTGAATACTTTGCACACTGCACTTTTCTTGTAAAGAAAAATGAACTCTTTTACAATTTTCTTTCCACTTCACAACTGTGTGCCACTTTGTATTGGTCTTATACATACAACTCCAATCAAATATATTTATGTTTGTGGTCACAATGTGAGAAAATGTGGAAAAATTCAAGGGTTATGAATACTTTTGCAAGCCACTGTAAAACAAGTCTGGTCTTTGTGATCCACAGTCATGTTTGTTTTATGTTCTGGCTGCACTGCGCTCTCATGTCTGTGTACCTCTTGCTACTGGATTTTTCTTACGTAGGGTGTCATATAATGCAAAACGGCAGTTGTATAATTCGTTCAATGCTGCATTTTTGACAATAGCTTCTGATTTGGTTAAAATTTCAAGAATAACCAATCCCCACAAAACCAGAAATCTCGATGTGGTTTCTGTAAAAGACAAAATGCAAGAAACTGTAAATGCTGTGGCCTCGTTGTGGGGCTGTTGTACTTGAAAACAACTTAGAAAAACTCAGATTTGTAAAAAAAGATGTCAAACTTCAGGAGAATTATCCTTCAGTTCCATCTAAATTTAGAATTTCAGCCTTTCTAACAGTTCCTGTATTTTCCCCAAATGCCTGTTTGGAAACAGCACTTTTAGAATATCAATGACCCAGGAGTAGAAACAGCTTAATAATGTTTAGGGAGGTGCCGACAAAGACTGTGCAATCAGTTTTTGCATCAAAGTTCCACAGTTTTTTTACTCTTTTGTATAAGTCAGGAATCGGATACTGCAGTAAAAGTTGAAGCTAAATCTTGTTGTCCTTGTTGAACCCGTTATTATATAAGATGGATGACCATAAATTGTGAAATATCCAATCATTGATTGTGAAATGCTGATTGTGGAAAAAATTCAATATAATTGTGTAAAATATTATTGATTAAAATGTGAAAAGTAGATAAAGGAATAGGCATAAATGAGCATTAACCTCTGCCTATCCCCTTTTCAAACTTGTATTTTTTTCTTAAGTGGAGGGGTGGCCGTGATGCAGCGGTAGGGCAGTCAACCTCTGATCAAAAGATTGCAGGTTCGATTTCCACTTTGCTCGCCCATGTGTCAAAGTGTCCTTGGGCAAGACACTGAACCCCTCATTGCATCTGGTGGTTATAAGTTGACGTCAGTGTTCGGCAGTGGAGCCACCATCAGTGTGTGAATGGGACTGTGACTGTCGAGCGCTTTGGGTCTTCAAGGAAGGTAGAAAAGCGCTTTACAAGTTAACGCCATTTAGCATTGAAGATGGTGATTTTTTTGTATTTTTTTTCGTACTTTGTTTTATATGTTTGAATAAATCTGATGTGAAATCTTCAGAAAAGTTCCCAAAGGTCCATTATCTTTAATGCACTGCACCTGCCAAAGGTATTGATTACATCAAATGTTGAGTTATTTTATTCATGTTTTAGTTACTTTTTAAAAATATTTTTAAACTAAAGGAGTGGCGTACCCAACTGCTATAAACTTGTAAAAAAAAAAAAAATCATTCTAACACACTAACACAGTAATAGTAAGAATCTAAGAAGTCTCTTTTGCGTGCAAAGCTTCTGCTTCATTGTGAAAAGCATAGCATGGGCATTATCACGTTTCAGGCGCTGATTGTAGGTCCTGCAAATGGATGACAATAGAATTTAGAATCTAGATTATGTTCAGTTAACTCTAACAAACTCAAAATACTAATTTACTGAAAATAGAGTCAATTAAGGATGAAGAAAACAAGGACTTCACTCCACTACTGAATAATGCCTCCTTCTGCCCTGATGGATGAGGGTGTCTTTGTCACTGATCTTCATCTGGAAACCAAAGCATTTGTGTTTATTGAGCGTCTATGTGTGTTTTAGGGAAACTGATCAAGCCCTTACGCGTGGATATGGACTGTCTGCGAGTAAAGAAAATGGGCAAATCTGTGCGGGACACGTAGCTGGTCTGTACAACATTTTAAGATCCGAGACAACCCGTTGAGCCCGTAAGGTGAAAATGTTGAAGCAGTTTTTTCTACAGGCATGTTGCTGGTGTCAGGTTGTAATGAGCAACTAAGCAACACGTCTCGGCAATTAAAGGTTGAAATAGGTGAGACGCAGACGTGTCGTACACATTTATCGACCCGTAAAAATCCTGTGGACTACGCAGGAAGCTTGTTGGTGCTGGTAAAATGGTAAGAGTGCGCACATTGTGCATCCATTGTGTGCAGTCTAGCTGTTAGAATTGAGGATATTAAACAATCAGAGCATACTCTGTGTGGGAATCTTACGAGCATTTATGCATCACCTGCACACCTCGTACGTGCAGCATTGCGCGTGGCCAGTAAGGACCCAGTGTGTGCACCTTAATAACGACTGGAGTGCTGCGTTTGGGGGATGTGAAACAGCATCACCTGTACATCATAGGTGTAACTTACATTATCCCTACCAATATTTCACAATACACTTATGGTACCTTCCATTCTCATGAAGTGGACACACAAGTGTCAAGGGAACTGCGAGACACACCTGTGCTCCTCTTAAGATGCAGCCCCTCCTCTCTACGACCCTCTACAGGCCCGGACAACCCAAAAACCCGCAGCACCCGTTTGGGAGTTGACCCGTACAGGTGCATGTGACTAAGGCTTTATCTGGATTCCAATTTGTGCCACTGACCTGTGGTGGTGGGAGTCCGCCGGCTCCATCAGGACACTCCGGCAGCATTCTCTTCCGCCCCTCACAGCTGCACTGACACAAAGGAGAAGGGTTCTCCCTGGTCCAGTTGCCCTTGACAAAAATGTCCCTGATGCTCTCAGAGACTTCAGGGACTGACCACTCATCTTCAACAGCAGTACAGGGGGTGTTGCTGGGGTGCAAAAAGAGATGAATTTACATCACTTTAGAGAATATCTTTACTGTTTTTCTTCAATTTTCCAGATTGTAAAAAGCAATCAAGACTTTTTTTGAATTAAAAAAAGTCAAATGTGTCCTGAGTACTCACGGTATGGGCTCTCCCTTCATGCAGCGACTTCCAAAGCCAGGTTTTTCTGTCAGGGCTCCCAGCAGTTTGTTGGTGTGAGGGTCGTCAGGCATATCATTGCTGCAAACACAAACAGATCTTTGCCTTCAGGACTAACAGGACAGCCATGTGGATAGTGTGAAAAAAAACCAAAAGGGTCTTTTTTTATTCTTTACAAGACAATTAGACCTAGTAAAGACCTGCTTTGATACTAGGAAGATAATGAAGGCTTTTAGAAAGAAAACAAACAGAGGCCAAAGAGAAGACTCTTACCTGATGAAAGAAAACTGTTCTCTATACATGCTGGGATGCAGAGCCAAGCTGGGGTACTTTCCAAATGGAGGAACAATCAGGCTGAATACCAGGGCAATGAACACAAACACAGCTGGAGAGACAATCTAAAAAAAAAATCAATGTATGCATTTATATAACTCATAAAATGTCATGGCTCCAGAATTATTCATGACAAAAAAATGTCGACAGGCTAAGACTTCATGCGCATATACAATAGACAATGTCACACCTGAGCAAAGAAACCTTTCCTGGAGCGACGGGCGCAGAGGAAGCGCTTCCAGAGCAGAGCAACAAACTGCTGTCTCTTCAGACTCCAGCCTTTCACCTGGTATGAATCTTTGCCGTCTGCCCCACCAAGCCAGTCAGTCTCACGGGATTCTAGACGACACAACACAAAGAGCAACCCATTGAGTCACTAACAGTTTTTTATATTTTACAGTCACGTTTTCAAAGGTTACACCCTATAAATGACAGCAATAGGACAATTGTTGTCATTGCACTACATGGCTGCTAGTGCAGCTCTACCTGGATCACCTCCAGAGTCGTTGAAGTCAAAGTCGTCCTCAGTGAAGGGTTTCAGGCAGCTCTGGTGATCTCCAAAAGCATGACGTCGACGAGTCCCAGTAGGTACAACTCCATCTGCAAACACCAAGCAACAAAACGTTATGTCTGTTTTTTTCTCACTGCCCAGACCAGCATCTGAACTGCTCTCGGATATGCTGTCCTCCTAGAGAAAAGAAAACTTCATGAATCTGTCACCGGATGTTCCCTCCAATGATAAAGCTGTAACCTTCCTACCTTCTCTGTTTTCTTGCTGTAGGAAACTGTGCTGGCAGAGTTCCTGCAGGACTGCAGAGTCAAGTCGTAGTCTCTTTTAACCAGCGTCAGGTAGTAGCCTGTACCAAGGTGAGTCTTCAGGAAGAGGGAGGAGCCCACACAGCAGAGCTTGCCATGTGAAATGATTGCAATTCTGTCACCCAGGATGTCAGCTTCATCCATATGATGAGTGGACAGAATGATTGTACGACCTGAAAGAGTTAAGACAAAACATTTATGTTTGATTTAAAAAAAAAAATAAAGCTCAAGTTTCAAGGTCCCAGATTCCCCTTTGAGCATAGGGGTCAACACCAGCCGTGGGTTCATCAAGAATCACAACTTTGGAGCCCCCGACAAAAGCCAGAGCCACTGACAGCTTCCTCTGCATCCCACCTAACAAGAAGATGGAGTTAAAAATGCAGTTTCTACTTTCAAAATGGCTCCGAATTTTACATAGACACTTTTCTTGTAAGAAGACTTGTACAAAAAGGAAAAGTAAGGTCAAGAAACTGACCTGACAGGGTGCTTGTGAGGAAGGCCGACATCGTTCACAATTTGTTCCATTTCACCTTCTCCTCTGGAAGCCCTTTCAGGCGAGCGTAGAACCAGATGTGTTCCTCTTCTGTCAACCTGGAGAAGATCAAACACACAATTTGATCAAATATTCTCAGCTACTGAGTGAAGAAAGAGGCTCAACAGCTGATGCAGACACTGCAAACATACATGCTGAAAAGCACGTTGTGCTGTGGGCAAACACCCAGATTCTGTCAGATGCTGCTGAGTTCGGAGCGAATGTCCTTCCAGAGGAATTAAGCCGTTGATTTATTTATTCAAATTGTGATGGATCAGGAGAAGACAAAAACCCACCGTTTGAAAAAGCTCAGGCTTGTGACACAGAAACTGCCATGTGAGAGCCAAAGTCTCCGTGCTCCGCTCCATTCTGATGCATCCAATTGCAAACAAACAGATCCATTAACGCCTTTATTTTCCTCGTTTCTGATTTCTACAATACATAATCCACCCGTATCCAATAAAGTGAGGCAGTTTCTATTGGAGTCATGACGGCTTTTCATCGAATGAGTTTGTATTAAAAAAAATCATTGTTTATCTTGATACGTATTTCTCCTGCTTTGGCTTTGACATGGATGTACATAAAGCCTGTTATGGTTTCCTGGTCATTCATCTTTTTGAAGTGTCACTTGAAAAAGATAATCCCCTGGTCCTGGTTTATTTGTCTGGTTTAGTCAAATGATGTTTGTCTAGATTGAAGACTTTGACTCTTGATTGCATCTTTAAAACTGAATGAGTTTGAGCTCATTTTCTGTTCACATTTCTTTTTTTGAGTTTCTATGAGTAATATTTGTTGTCTTTCAAAATCCTGCAGGCACTCTGGATAAATCAAGCTTGTATTCTGAAAGGATTTATTATTCTATGATGGTATTATAGTTTCATTGGAGCTAAACAAATAAACAATAAAGAGACAGACTTCCATTTATTTTTCCATTTAAAAAGATGCTGGCTAAAAGCAATATATGTACGTTTTTCAACATTCAGTCACGAATGAGATCCGTGTACAATAAACAAATAAACGTAACTTTTTTTAACTACATTTCAGATGTTAGAGTTTAAACATTCCGTTTGATCAGCAAATGTGCTTTTGATGAACGGAGACACAAAATATAATCCCCGAATTTTTTGGACAGAAACGATCAAAAACGAGCTTCATATTGTTTCTTCTTTCAATCCCGACTGTTATGTCTGAAAGTGTTCAGGATAATGTTATGTTAGTTGTAGTTAACATAGTTTGTTAAGTAGTGTGTTACTGCGCCTTTAAGAGCTGCAGCGTAGGATACGGCAAGTGTAGTGTTGGGGGTGGAGGAATAAAAGCAAGTTGAACAGCAACACGGTGTAGTCCTTGTCTCCATGCGGACACCACACCGACCACGTTTTAACGTAAAAAAAGGAACTTATCTGTGATCAATAAAGATGCTCTTTGTCCCGAGTTGAAATTCACCTCCGAAAGGAATCGCTCATTCGCGGGATGTTCTGCAGAGCGGAACAACTAGAGCCGAGAACCGCCAGCGCCCCCGGCGGCCAAAAGTATATTACATCCACAGAGGTTTAGGGCTACCATAGATTTCATTTGAAATTAGTAAATGTGTAAATGTGTGCAATTAAAATAATTTGTAACTTTGTATGAGCAATATATGTTCATTGTTTAATAAATGAAATGAACATTTTACATTAAGTTCTCTTAAAAAACACAATGTACAGATAGTTTAAAACATAGTTGGTATCATTCATAAAAAACAACAAAAAAAACTTTCACAATGTATCATCATGTGAAAGTAAAAAAAAAAACTTTCAAATACAAGATAAAAAAAAAACAAACAAACTTGGAAATAAATACAAATGTGCAATAATTCTCCTACACTGCCCTCTCCTGGACATCAAACAAAAGTAAACTGTTAACAATCTTTTATTTTGTCAAATTTAGACAGACAACATTAGGATATTTCTATAGAAGCTTTTGATATTTTCTGCTTCTGAATTTAAAAATTATTACATTTCTCTAACGGGCTGAATGATAGTTATTCAAATGTTGCTCATGATCAAAACAGCAGCTTTATAACCAGGAAAGTGTAGATCCAATTTACAGCAGGTGTCTTTTCTCCCAACATAAGTTACTCTGCTGCAGCTGAGTAGAGTTGGAGAATCTAGTTTCTTTTCTCCTTTTAATTTTATTTATATAAGAAAAAAAATTGCTTTTTGTCCTTACTTCTAAAATATCTGGACTTTTATTATGAGGAAATAATTGTTGTAACTTTTCTTCTGATATAATACCTTTTTCTTTTTTTTCTACTATTCATTGTAAGCCTTAGTCTCCAAAGCCAAATGTGGCTCTTTTCCCCTCCATAAGTGTCTCTATGGCTAAAGAAAAATTAAATAATTGTAATTTTTAAAATTTCAGAATTACAACATAACTATTGATTTCATTTAGATTAGTTAAGTTTCTAAATTTATGGCTGAGGTGGACCTAGAAGTAAGACAAACTAAGTAAAAGTTTTTTACATCTCTACTGATATAAAAAAGCTGCATTTGCTCTACCAGGAACCTCTTACTGTGACGCACAATACATGCAATGTGTGGACTTGAAAGTTTTCGACAACAACATACTGAACACAGGTTGTTTCCTCAGAACACATGCTCTCAATGTTTATTTCTTACTGGCTTGAATAAATACAAACATTTTTGTCTTTTGAAGACTTTGCACCAAGATTGAAATAAACATCCATGTTGGTGTTAAATGACCCCATGTTCTTCTGAGTGGACTTATTTAGCATGTCCAAAGTGAGATTTTTACACCAATTATTGAGTTAGATATATTTTCGACTGTTTTGCACAATAATGATTTCAAGATTAGTAATTGTTGTTTTAATCCAGTTGGACTGGTGATCTGGTTTCTTTGACGTGTATTTATGTGTGTGTTTGTGTGTCAAATGTGTCAGAGGTCTAATTTTTCTGCTTAATAAATGTCAAACGCTTTGTTCTGTATGATACATTTCAAAATCTTTTTTCCGCTAAGTTCTTCTATCTGAATAATTCAAAAGTCCATGTTAGCGTCAGCTTAGTTAAAGAATGAGTCTGTTTTAATCTCAAAGACATATTTTTATTTTGTGGTTATTACTGTTTTTACAGTCAATGTTTTCACTGAGCGAACTTCTCAACTTTTGGTTTTTAATTTTTCACAATATAGTCCTATTTGCAAATGACTAATGACAGAGTGAGAGTAGAGCAATGACTTAAAACAGTTTACTGTCCAACAGCAAACAGATTATCAAAACAGGACACAATTCAGTGTATTAATATTAGATTGTATGTCACATAACTTGCATGTGATTTTAGTGCATTAAATACACAATAAATTACCATACAATATAATACATTTGTATTTAGAAAAAGAAACCTGACATAAAACAGTACATTTTGTCAGTACAATTATCTATCATATTAAACTAACTGACTGCATTTGATACGACTGCACCAATTTTCCAGGTAAACGCTCTTTTTTTTTTTTTTTTACAAAATGTTCCTGTTGTTTTTAAACACATTTTGAGGTATAATGTTAATAATGTTTTATATAATAGTTCAGCCATGCATTATACACCTATGAAATGTGATGGCTTTATGTGGAGTTTGTGAATGTCCAACCTGTTTTGCAAAAGGCACAGACAGAGATAGCCAATAGAAACACTTTTTAACTGTATTTTAGAGGTAAAATCATGGATGGCAAATAATTTTCTGCAGCTCAACCAAGAGAAAACTGACATTTTATTTATTGGTCCTGAAGCTAAGAGAGAGAAACAGTTTTTGAAGTTAAAAGAACTTTCATTAGATTATCCAGAAACAGTAAGAAACCTTGGTGTTGTTTTTGACTCTAACTAACTCTAACTTTCGTCCCACATATTAAACATGTGGTTAAAACGTGTTTTTATCATCTTAGAAACGTGGCTAGAGTCCGCCCACTACTCTCTCTGGCTAATATGGAGATGCTGATGCATGCTTTTATCACAAGTAGAATTGATTATTGTAATGCCCTGCTTGCTGGACTTCCAAAAACTAACATTAAGAATCTTCAGCTTCTCCAAAATTCTGCTGCAAGACGTCTCATCAAGACCAGGCAACAGGCCCATATCACTCAACTTTTAAAATCCCTGCATTGGCTCCCCATAAGCTTCAGGGTTGATTTTAAGATACTTTTAATGGTTTTTAAATGTCTTAACGGTCTTTCGCCTTCTTATCTGTCTGACCTTTTAGTTAAATATGAACCCTCGCAGACCCTGAGATCCTCTGGCACTGGTCTTCTAACCATTCCAGCTGTAAAAACCAAAACTTACGGAGAGGCATCCTTTCAGTATTATGGCCTTCGTTTGTGGAACGGTCTGCAAGAGGATCTAAGAGCTGCAGAGAGCTTATTATGAAAAAAATTAGTCAATATGAAAAACAGCAATGTGAAATAAAGAAAAGCTACTTTGAAAAATATTCATTTTGAAATGCGAGTTTCTGAAATAACTCATTTAATTATAGTGATATTCAACATGATTAAAAAAATATTATTTGGAAAATGCTGTTATGAAATAATGAGCACCTTTTAAATCTAAATGAAATATATGTAATAATATTATGGCTAATTTAATATCTGAGTGCAGGTTTTTCACAATTTACTGATATATTATTTTTTTTACTTGTCTTGTCAAACAACTGAGCAGATATGAGCTGAGAGTCTCTTGTGTTAAACAGATTTTACTGCTACAATTGGGGGTTATAAATCATGTTCATGGTTTTTTAGTCTTGTATTAAGATACAGAATTACTGGAGCGACGTTTTGCTTGAAATGTGAAAAATCCTGAAAGAGGACCTCAAGTTGGACCCAGTTTCTCTGGTTCTTGGCCTTCCCAGCTGTCAGATTACTAACATATATCATAAAAAGCTTTACAATATTCTGGCATTCTGTGCGAGAAAAAATATCCTTCAGAACTGGATTTTGGACAAAACCCCCTCAATTTCAGGATGGCAGAGGATAATAATGGAGTACATCCCTCTGGACCGCCTGACTTGTCTCTCACATTCAAAAACAGATATTTTTGATAACACTTGGAGACCATTCCTTGACTACATTAATGTGAATATTACTGTCATACTGACGAGGGCGTTTGTCTAGAAGTGTAATTCTTTATTATATTATATGTATTCACTTTACTGCCCATTTGTGTTAAGACTCCCTCCGCATTGTTACTGGGTTATGATGGAAACACTTTGATGTACCCAACATGTGTTTTGTTTTGTTCTTGTTTTTTTTGTTTTTGTTTTTTTCCCCCTCTGGCAGTCTTTGTTTCATTTGTATTGTTGGAATTTTGGGGTTTGTTTCCCCTTTTGTTTGTTTGTTCTTGATTATGTCTATTTTCATGTGCTGTCTTGCTGTTTATGTGGTAATTGGCAAAAAATGAAAAATAAAAGTTATAAAAATAAATAAATAAAAAACGTTGTTCATCTTGAAGTGTTGTTCCAAGTCGTCTCCTCATTTCATTCTCTTGTTGCTTAGTATTTTTTTCATGGTCATGGTCATTTTAAGACAGTGCTAACTGCATAACGTGGCCGGCATGCGTTTGTTGTCGCTGACTCGGAACCAAGTTCTGGTTGGGATCCAACATCGGATTTTGATCCTTTCTGAAAACAAGTGATCAGGCTCAATCTCCAATCACATGATTGGATCAAATTCCCCCATAGATAAAAGAATCAAATAAAATGTAATCACCCAAAGTTAGAAGTGTTAGGTTCAACACAAACACATTTAATAAATGACTTAAATACATTTGTCAAATTTAAAAACAGATAATTACCAAAGAAAAGAGAAATTGAAACATATATTGGCAAGAGAAAATGTATTTTGGAGGCATTTTTCAATTGACTCTGGTGCTCTGATGTCACAGTTATGTCATACTGCCTAAGTGATGTCATGCTGATGTCATCCTTACAGTGCTGATGTACAAATTGATGATGTAATCTTCAGTGTTTTTTTGATGCCATCCTTTAGCTGATGATGATGATGCCATATTACATGAACTACTATCATCAGACCAAAATCTACATATAGAAGTCAGCCAAGTGTTTAATCTAGTCCTTCGTACTGAAGAGCGATCAGTTTTCAAGCCACTGCTAATTCAAGAACACCCTTTCTGAGGATTTTACCAAGCGCACAACTTTTACACTTCTAAAGATTTCAACAAAAATGTACCACATCAAAGAAAAGTCCCTGTTGTGCTCAAAATCCGCTTCTTCTTTTGATCTGAAACAAATCAGTTCAATTCTGCATCAAGTGGCAACAGCTTTACAAGATCCCCAAAACACTCATGGAATTCTGACACCTAACAGAATGAAGCTCTTACTAGAAAGAAACCAGGAACAACAGAACATTTCCACTGAATTTAGACAAATTGGGAATTTTTGTCATGGTTCATCTCGACATTTCAGGTGGTACATGGCCCCAGAGACACTTCTAGGTTCATGGAACACTGAAAAATCCCACGTCTGGTCCCTTGGTTGCATTGCTGCTGAAATGTTCCTTGGATTTCCTTTGTACACCGCCTACAGTGATTATGAGATGATCTGGAACGTAGCACAAACTCACGGTCACTTTCCAGATCATCTCTTAGATAAAGGATGCAAAACCAAAGAGTATTTCTTTAAAAGTGAGACAAACCAGTGGCTTTTGAAGACACCAACACAATGTCAAAAGATGATCCGAACAGATGTCAGGTTTTTTTCACTAGATGACTTCAGACAACAACAGCAGAAATCAGGAACCTGTTCAGAGACAGAACAGACTAATGTGGAACACTTTATTGACCTGATCAATGGAATGTTGGCATGCGATCCTGCAACAAGAATTCCTCTTCATCAGGTGCTGCAACATCCATTTGTCGCAGGTAGCAGAGCTCTCCCAAGAAGCTTTGTAGAAAATTACAAGAGTCTTACAGTCCAGCAACTTCTGGCTTCATTAGCAACGACAGAAGAAAAAGACTTACCGTCCCATTCTGGTAAGAAAAGAAAGCTGCCCAACCAATCCCAACCTCAGTCAAATGATGGCACCCCATACATCCCACAGGTCCTTCAAGAGGTGCAGACGGCAATGTCAGAGAAGAAAAACCCTCCAAAAGAGTTTCTTCATCAAATGTCTGCAACAGTGAGCCAGCCGGCCATGGAGACATCCTATCCAGTGGCATCACAGCCATTGCTAGAGTGCAAAAGGCGTGGTCTGAAAAGGAAACTCACGTTAGACACAGACTCAGAGAGCTACTCACCTGTACCACGGAAGAGAAGAAGGATTTGTGAAGATGATGTCCCTGAAAATGTACATTCACCAGTGATCCAACCAGAGAAGATGGAAGAGGACACATCTGGCTCCCCTGATGTTAGGTTTAGACCTGACAGCTCCCCAACAACTAAAGAACATAGCGTGACAGGAGCACCTAATGTCTGGATCATTGGGTCACAACACATTTTAGAAGCACAGCTTGCAGCTGGTGAATTGTTTGGAAAAAACCTTCATTCCAATGCCAATGTGAAGTGGATTGGAATTATTAGCTCGGGATGGAAGGATATCGTCAATGAAGTCCATCAAACAATTTCCCAAGAGGATGGTCCCCCTCAAGTTTTGCTCATCCAAGCTGAAGACAATGAGTTGGGAAGAATTCCTTCAAAGAGGATTGCAAATCGAATGGAAGAAGACCTGAGGCTCCTAAAACGAATGTACCCGAAAATGAAAATAGCTTTGTCCCTCATCATTCCAAGGAGAAATTGGAGATTTGGGCCTTCTGTTCAAATGAATAAACTCCGCAAATCTGTCAATGACATGATGAGGAGAAAGACTTGCCTGTTCAATGTGGTGGTTCAGCATGAATATTTGGTCCCAGTTGATAAGAACATGTTTCAACCTGATGGAGTTAGATTAACCGCACAAGGAAATCGAGTATTTTTAAATAAGATTTGCACTGCCATCAATAAATGTCTCCAGAATTAACAAGAATGGACGACTTCTCTTAATGGTAGTGAGTGGTTTTTTTCAATTGCTTATTTTGCTTCTTAAATTTGCTTTGTTTTCTCCTTGGTTTCTTTTTTCTTGTCATGTTGTTTTAATTCTTCACATTTCTATTTTTGTAAACATTTACTTTTATTTAGTCAAACAAAAAACAAATAGAAAAAAAGGTTTTCACTTTTACCTGTTATCTACTTTCATTTATTAAAAAAGAAAAAAAAGATCACAAAAAATATGTAGGTTAGTTTGGGGTTTTGTCTTATAACTCAGGTTCCCCCTACATTTGTAAATTTTTAACTTTTCTTACGTTCTTTTTGTAAAATGTTTTTATTTAAAATTCAGGTTTCCAGGAGCTCTAGTTACCCCCACATTTTTTTTATTCGTAAAGTTTCTTATGTTCTTTTCGGTAAAAACACTTTATTAAAAAAAAAAAAGTTTGGGGGGGTTCTCTTCTATAACACGGGTTCCCCCTACTTTTTGTAAATTCTTCAAGGTTTATTTTGTGTTCTTCTCTGTAAAAACACTTTTAATGTTAAACAAGTTTTGGGGGATTCTGTCCTGTAATTCTAATTCCTCCTCCATTTTGTAAATTCTTTGCTTTTCTTATGTGGTATTTTCTGTAAAAACACTTTACACTCTACAGAAGCTCTAGTTACCCACACATTTGTTAAAATGTTGTGTTTCTTTTCATCTTTTTTGCTGGCTATCTATCTATCTCACATAAAATTTCCAATTATATATTTATTATGATTATAATTATAAATATATTACAATTATTTATGTTATATATATTTCTCATTATATATATATATACACATACATACACACACACATATATATATATACAGGCATTCATATACATATATTTACACATACACAAAAAATATATATATATATATATCACTGTAATGCAACCACAACTGGGCACTTCCCAGTGCTTTCTTGTGCCGGTCTCAAGTCTGGATAAATGCAGAGAGCTGTGATAGAAAGGGCTCTAAATGTATGACTAAAGTTCAAGTAATCATTTTCCTCCGTGCATACATACATACATACGTATGTACTGCAGCGGATGGCTGTAGTACATACATACATACATACATAAATAGACGTATGTATGTATATTTGTATGTAAATACTACAGCGGATGGCTGTAGTACATACATACATACATACATACATACATAAATAGACGTATGTATGTATATTTGTATGTAAATACTACAGCGGATGGCTGTAATGCAGTCGCTGTTACTGAGGAGGCGACGCCTATAAAGTTATGCTGATAAGTGTTAATGACTCATAGAATATCTGGACAAAGACATGAGAAGCATGTGTATCACGTTACAAGCTGTTTTAATGAGCCTACAGTCATTTGGCCACATTTAATGAGTTGCTGTGAGTCATTCTTGCTATTTGGTTTATATCCCTTAATGCCCAGCTACGATGGCCATTTTGGTTCAGTTGTTCCGCTCCAAGAACAGAGCCTTTTTAGACTGAGGGACGTCAGAGCAACGTGACGTGACTGTTGATGTCTGCGATAGTGTCCAAGCCATAGCAGACTAACTGGTGAGACTTGAAGGAGCCTTTTCCATCTCTGACCCGGATCTTCAAAAAGTATCTTTTGGTTTCCACAGTGACCTTCATACCACCAACTCCATGGACTATGAGTTTATGGTTTCACTTCTGAGCTTCAATCGTTCAGCCGCCTCATGTGTGAGATAATTTGTGTCTGATGCCAGGTCGATTAGAGTGCCGAGTCTTTAACCTGCGTTGGCTGTGACCTCAAGAAGCATCATGATGACGGGCCGTTCTTCCAAGTCATATTTCTCCAGAAAACTTTGCTGATTCAATTCATGTGTCTTAGACACAGTGTTGGAAAAGACATTGCGGCATTGCTCTGCAAACTCAGGTGAGAGTCTTCTGACAAACTCTTCTTGACGTCAGTCAGTGCAGCTCCTCCTGTTGCCTCCTCCCACTGTGCTGACTTTGGTCTTTTGTTTCGGGCACAGGCAAACGTGATGCTCTGCTGTCTGTGGGTCTTTACAACTTGGGTTGAAGCAGAGAAATTCTGTTTTACAGTGGTCATCCTCAGAGTGAACCTCCAGACATCTCCTGCATACTCCCAGTCTTCTCACAGCATCATTTTTCTCTGACAGTATGAGTGTGTGTAATTTTCTGCAGAAGTACAGCTTCTTTTTGTGTTTGCTGTCCCCGCAGACGACACACCCTTGAGATTGGCTTTGGATTGAGGTTTTGATGGGTCTTCAGTCAGTTGGTCCAGCTGTTCATTTATAGCTTCCTGGCTCTTTAGAAAGGTAAGGAGACAGTCAAATCGCTTATCCTCATTGCTGCCATTTTCTGACACATACAGAAGCCACTCCTTCTTCAGCACATCTGGGAGTTTGCTCTCAAACGATCTGGTGACAAGTGGGTTCTTAATGGCGCCAGTTTCCCCAAGGTCACTAAAGTCCAGGAGGGCTTTCTCAACAGACTGTATCAGTCCAATTATTTTCTTTGGTTGCTGGATCTTGATGGCTGGGGTCCTTTGCAGTTCTTCTACAATCTCTATGGCAATTGTGGTTTTGTTCCCAACTCCGTTCCCAAGAACACGGAAAATGTCCTCTGCTGTTTTGCAGCTTGACAGGCGTAGGTCTTTTGCAGTTGTTTCATCAATGCTATCAACAAGTTGAAACTTTTCAACCTCCCTGGAGACAGTTGGTTCTCCCTGCGTTTGGAGGGCTTCCCAATCTCTTTTCCAGCCATGAAAATCACGTCTGACTCCAGTAAACTTTGGGAGGGAGGCTGGCTTCAGTTTTATGGTAGTTGTGGGGCAACGTAATGCACTTGCATTCATCACCCTCTCTGAATCTGCCTGAATGAAGTCTGCTTTTTTTGCTATTAGTTTGGGAAGGTTAAGCTCAAAGCATCTGGAACTCCCTTTGCTTTGCTGATGGAGCCCAGCACCTCCACTTCATATGAGATTCTTTTGCAGTGGCCACCAAACACATCAGGTCTCTATACTGAAGTTGAAGGCTTCGCTGTTTTCACTGGGTTTCATAGACCCCTCTCTGTCTGCTACTGTTTCAGCAGCTTGTATTGCTGGCATCAACTCTTCTTCTCCATAAGTGTCCCATCATGTCATCTGAATGACATGATTGCTGAGAATAACTGCAATCCACTTGGTAGATTACATTTTACAGCTGGCTCAAACAGCATTTCACCTGCTCCAGGCATGGCTCAAATAAGAGCACATAACCAGACTAAATTAACAACTTCAGACAAAAGTGGATTACAAACAAATCTCGTACCTCACAAGAGGCGCCAATGGCTTCCTTCAGGTTCAGGTTTCTTCTTCTCAGGGCTTTTGGAGCTTCTTCCTCAGGCCCGCTTTTTCACTGTCAAGTGTTTCTTCATTTAACTGTGTGGTTTCTCACACTTGAAAAGATGGGATTCTTATAAAAGAAGAGATGTAGAAGGATTTCACACAAAAATATGTATTGATTACAGCTGTAGCAGCAACATCAGCTTTGTATTTGTAGTTTAACTTTGAGTTTGACTTTTCCTTTGAAATTGACTTTGACTTCACTGTGAAGTTGTGCTTTGACTTCTCTTTGGATTTGACTTTGAGGTTTCCTTAGTGCTTTCCTTTCTATTTCTCTTTGGCCTTGACTTTTTACTTCACTTGCCTTTGCCTTTGAGGTGAAAAACCGCCTGCCTCTTCAGTGTTTTCAGTTGGTGTCCCTTTCCACAGTTTAGAGTTTTAGTAAAAAAAACTTCTGTCTTAGCTTGTATCTCCTGCTGGCTCCTGGTACACAGCACAGTGGAAGCACAAGCTGCTAATCTGTGTCAAGTTCCACCTGGTGTCATTCTGGGAAGGTGCGGGGCCAGCAGAGGAGGAGGCGGACCGGCTGATCACCAAAACATACATAACAATTTTGATATATTTGTATCTGACAGCAGGACATACGTCCTTTCAAAATAAAATCCAGTGTCAAAAAAGATCCTCCTGAAGCAGTAAATCGACCTGCACTTATTCTTATGCAATTCTCTCCATTAAGAACTTTGCTTCTGAGCAGAAACTATAGTTACTGCTGTGCAAAAGAAAACAGAAAATGTGCTTCAGAAAGAAGTGAAGCAATAGGAGAGAGGTTTGGTGTTCAGCTACAGATCGTTTAGTATTTATGATGAAGCTGAAGGTGACGGTCAGTGAGAATCAGCACTTTGACCGCGGCAAAGTTTGAACCAAACACAAACTTACTGTTCTGTTTCCAGTTCATCTCCCATCAGAATTATTTTCAAATTGAAGAAAAACAGCCGTTAACATCAGCGGATACATTCATGTGTTCAACATAACATACAAATGTGTCTGTTCTGCTACTCACACTCTATGTCAACGACTGCGCTGACCAGCTCTTCATCTGTGGGCTCCTCAGACGGTTTGGAGGAAGAAGCTGGTGAAGAGGAGGCTGTACACCACCAGACCACATGAAATGATTGATGACATGAAAGGATCTACACTCTGCTTTGACTGTTTCTTTCTGATGTTCCTGGAAATGCAGGTTTGTCCACAAGCTTCTTCACTTTTGCCTGCATTTCCACCACAGACAGAGAACGCCGGCCAGAGACGAAGGCCGTGAATCTGAAAACAAATCAGACGTTGAGAGTTCATTTATAGAAACACAAGCAAACTCACTGCAGTGGACAGCTTTGAGACTAAAACATTAAACCTATGTGCAGATTTAGCTGCCAGGCCTGATGGAACTGATGCAGAGCTGCTGCTGCTGCTGCTGCTGCTGGGAGAGGTGGTAGTTGCAGCAGCAGCAGCTTTCTGTCTGTCTCTGACCTTGACTGAAGCGTCCGGCGTTCTCCATCTGTGTTCCTGGAGCAGGAGCCTTCCTCCACAGGTAGTTGACAAACCTGATAAGAAACAAAATGAACAGAAACTACTGTGAGGAGACACAGGTTCACCTGATGAATGCAACATCAAACACTGCTGTTCTCCAGGTTCTCATAATGTGCTGTTATTGTCAGTTACAGCTAAAAAGATCCATCAGCTCCTACTGATGACAAACTGTGTTACAACATATCATTCTCAGTGATCAAGTACCGGGTCTTCTTGGGGTCTTCAGACTCGTACGGGCTCTGCAGGGTCTCAAACCTGAAGTCCCCAAAGCCAACAAGGGCCTGTCCCTCCTGTCCAGGCTGAAGAGATCTCACCTGTGCCTCCTCAAACACCACATCACCTTGTTGACCATCAGACTGGGACTGCAGGGACTGAGACCCTGTCCTCTCTCGCTCCTTTTGGTGGGAGGACGCCAGGTTGATGGTGTAGCCCGTGTCGTTTTCTAGCAGCCAGTGGAAGGTCTTGTCCTGGTATTTCCACAACTGGATCTTCCAGCGGCTCAGCACCAGGATGGGGTTGTTGATATCCCCACCCTCGCGCCTCCTTCTCCACCTCCTCCAGTGTTTTGGCCCTGTGGCTCTCCTTTGGGGCCCCAGGGCTTGAGCCTCATTTGAGGCTTTCAGGAGGAGCGTCCCGTTAGACGAAACTAAACAAAGCAAAGACCAGTGAAAAACTGCAGAGATGCTGATGAAAAGAAGGAGAAAAGATAGAAAGAGAAAACATTTTGGAAGAAACTTGAACTTACAGCCATTGTTTGCACACGACGAGAAAACTAGCAAGAAAAAAAACAAGCAAAAGCCCCACTGTTTTACAATCAATCGGCTCATGTTTTACAAAAACACGTCACAGAAAAGTGAAGCAACTTTTAATAACATCGACTTGCAGAAAATTGTCTAAAATATATACAAAGGTGTTGAAAATGATTTCACGCACAGACAGAGGTCAGCATGAGCTGATCTTTATTCCATTTTGACCACAGAACTTTTTCCTCCTTTAGACAGAAGCTGCTTTATCGTGTCATCAGCTCCATCATTCTGAAGTCCAATCAGACGTAAGGAATTTCATGTTCACATGCGCATACTTTCCAGCTTCCTCTGATGTTTCGTTCAATCATATTTGATTCCTTCTCTTCCATAACGTCACGGATTACTCTCAGCTTGAATTTTTCCTGTGATTGAATTTCATGAAAAGAAAGGAAAAGTGAGTCTGAATTCAGATGACAGTCTGCAGTCCTGCTGCTGATGGAGGACACCGTCATGGAGGACATGTCGGACAGGTGTGGTGCCTGATCGTCGGTGGGCCGGTCCTCACTCCTCAGGTGTGTCATGACCGCTCGACTGAAGCACTGAGTCTGGAATGTCTGAATCCCACTCCACCAAGACAGCTCTTGTCTTTGTGCCGTGGCTCAGCCTCCGTCTCTCCTGGGACGTAGCCGTCCACCGCTGCAGCGCCAGCCGGGTCAGCGCCGGCTGACTCAGAACATTGTCCAGTTTTGTCTTTGTCCTCACAAACTCACAATAAAGAAATCAATGAAACCACAGCATAGAAAGTTACTGAAAGTACTGAACACCAGACTTTAGATCAGGTTAGACAGACTTTGAAAAAAAAGATATTTTTAGTATCTGGATACAAGTCATTTTCAGGATCTGCTGTTTTTCAGCTTTAGATGCTTTAGAGTCCCACAGGGTTCAGTGTTTGGTCCAGAACTTTTTTAGTGGTGAATCTTTTTTGAAGCATAAATGGAAACTGAAGCCCCAAAGTCCTAAAAAATCATTCAAACATCTTAACAAAAACATGCTTCACTGTGAAGTGTAGAAATGTTTTGTTCACTTCAGGCCAAGAATTAAGATCCAGGAATCACAAAGAAGGTTGGATACTCTGCATTTTTGGCTGGGTTTGTCTTAAAAGTTGACATTTTGACCAAGAACTGTGTGTACTGGTGTAAAAAATGTCCTTAAAACTTCGGATTGACAAAAAAAAACAAAAACAAATGTGCTTCTTACCACAGATGGAAGATGTAGCACTGCCTCAGAAGCCAAGCACAGCCAACCAAACGCAGCGACACAAGCAGGGACCCGCCTCACCACAGCTAGGGAGCGATGCAGTTCCCCATCCAGAGCCGCCGCGGCTGAACGGCAGCCGACCCAGAGAGAGAGAACCCAACTGAGGAAGCGCCGGAAACTAAATAAAATTAAATTAAAAAGTAAACATATTGATAAAAGCAAAAAAACAACAATAAAACATTATCATGAGGAATTTAAAATAAATTAATAATTTATTGTAAATTCATAAAACATTATAAAATAGATAAATAGGTAAAAAGATACAAAGTAAAAACTTATATGAAAGCCAGGTTAAAAAGGTGGGTCTTGAGCCTTTTCTTAAAAACATCTATGCTCTCTGCAGCTCTTAGATCCTCTGGCAGACCGTTCCACAAACGAAGGCCATAATACTGAAAAGATGCCTCTCCGTAAGTTTTGGTTTTTTACAGCTGGAATGGTTAGAAGACCAGTGCCAGAGGATCTCAGGGTCCGCGAGGGTTCATATTTAACTAAAAGGTCAGACAGATAAGAAGGCGAAGCTGAAGATTCTTAATGTTAGTTTTTGGAAGTCCAGCAAGCAGGGCATTACAATAATCAATTCTACTTGTGATAAAAGCATGCATCAGCATCTCCATATTAGCCAGAGAGAGTAGTGGGCGGACTCTAGCCACGTTTCTAAGATGATAAAAACACGTTTTAACCACATGTTTAATATGTGGGACGAAAGTTAGCTTAGAGTCAAAAACAACGCCAAGGTTTCTTACTGTTTCTGGATAATCTAATGAAAGTTCTTTTAACTTCAAAAACTGTTTCTCTCTCTTAGCTTCAGGACCAATAATTAAAATTTCAGTTTTCTCTTGGTTGAGCTGCAGAAAATGATTCGCCATCCATGATTTTACCTCTAAAATACAGTTAAAAAGTGTTTCTATTGGCCCTGTGTCACCAGGAGAAATAGCTATGTACAGCTTATCCTTACAAATACTTCACCATACATTTACAGTGAACACAACAATCATACTGTTAGGTTCAAATAACCTGAAACATTTATTTCTGCAAAACAGAGGAGACAGAGACTGTTAGGCTCTTTTTCACTTGCAAGGAGAGACAGAAGGAGGAGCTCCAACCGCCTCTGTCACCCCCTTCCGGTCCCTTGCTTTTTATTAACTTCTGGGAGTGTTCTAGTTACAATCAGATGCAGCTCTGAAGGAGGGAAAAGGAAAGAAAAACACAACTGCACCAGGGGATGAGAGTTGTACATAGTTTCAGCTTCTCAGCTCAGCATGTTATGTCTGATGTGTCTTGTCATCCTCTCTGCAGCCAGTCTCTCAGTCACAGACCTTCAGGATAAGCAAAACAGCAAACTGCACAATGTCAGAGCAAACTACATCATTCTAACACACCAACACAGTAATAGTAAGAATCTAAGAAGTCTCTTTTGCGTGCAAAGCTTCTGCTTCATTGTGAAAAGCATAGCATGGGCATTATCACGTTTCAGGCGCTGATTGTAGGTCCTGCAAATGGATGACAACAAACTCAAAATACTAATTTACTGAAAATAGAGTCAATTAAGGATGAAGAAAACAATGACTTCACTCCACTACTGAATAATGCCTCCTTCTGCCCTGATGCAGCTTTGTGTGATAACAATGACTAATTCAGTTATAGCAACACCTTCAAGAAAATGAAAAATAGCTCAATGACCTCCACAATAAGACATCTGCCAGCATCAGCCTTCAGCTTTAATGGAAGATGTGATTCTCACGTTCCATGAAGATTCTTGCCATGTATGTAAACCTGCATTGTGCTGAATAGTCTCAACATTAACACTGTGTGGTCACATTCTACAAATGGTTGTCATTGTTGGCCCCCTCTCACCTGTCTGATTGCACTTGCTCAAGGTTTGGATGTGGTTGTCTTTGGAACCCTGAAGATCAGCTGGAGAGTTCCCTGGAGCAGCAGCAATGCCTCTTCTGTCCAGAAGGTGAATCTACGTCTGTGCCTTAGAGAGAAAAGCCAGTGTGAATGGACTCGTACACTGCTGCTGTCTTCAGTATGTTCACTCAGGTTCTTGTGACTGTAGTTAACAGCTTTCACTAACATTTGCATGACCTGATGTCTGGCCTGTGCCAAAACTGCAAACAACAGCAGTTTCCAAAACTGTGACGGTGCTGCAGGAGACAGGACAACTCACTCTATCCCTCCTCTTCTGTCACAGTCTGGAAAATCGCTGGGGCAATGCTCTTATTTTAGGCTTTTTTATTGTACATGACTTATATATTCCAATGAGCTGTTTGCAGTTTTGAGGAACTGTTTTAAATCAATTGTAATTACTCGAGGTTAGATATCAAATGCTAACCTGTCCGTTGGTTTGGGGACGCTATGCACTGGAAACGGCATGTTTCATATTCAGCATGCTAAAAATACTCTCGTTGAGCAGCGGTGCCTTAACGGTGATGAACGAGCAGTGAGGGATTTTTTTCCCGCTCCAGCAGGGTTCGGGTGGTGTGACCGGGACCTAAAGAAAGGATTTGTTATTCAATGATGGCATTGTAGTTCCAATCTGAAAAGAGCAAAAGGTTGGTTGTGGTTCGGCAGTGAGCAAGTTCAAGTCTCTGGGCGTTGCTCTTCGTCGTCGTCTTCTTTCTTGCTTGCTTCGTCTTGGGTCTTGGTTCTTGCTTCTTGGGTCTTGGTTCTTGCTTCTTGCCTCGGGTGGGTTCGCATTGGTCACTGCCGAATCACAACCAACACAATAGTCCGATTTCACACCAGCTACTTATAAACCAGACCCTACGACAACAATTACAAAGTCATGGTTTCAAGATTTAATGGTTTTTAAACTAGTGCGCTTTAGACAAACTTAAATTATATACAATGTCATGATTACATGAAACTGCGAAGGAACAGAAATCTAACCTGAAAGCTAAATTTGAAGACATCGCCCCACCCCCCAGCCAGCAAAGAGTTTTTCTTTAAAAAATACGTTTTTGAGCCGCGGTGCATCCTGGGAATTATTTGACGTACACCCGAAAAAAGAGCAACGAAGCAGCAAAGTACACCTGCAATTGTGGCACGAAGCAGGCCCGGTCCTGGGCGGCATTGCTACACCATACGAAGAATCCTTTTGAAGACATCGCCCCACCCCACCCCCCAGCCAGCGACACAAGCACGTACGCAAGCACGTACGCAAGCACGTACGCAAGCACGTACGCACGCACGCATGCATCCCTGACAACACTACCACAGTCCGGAACAGACACAACGCAACTGCTTGGAATATGTTGCAATAAAAATGTATTTGTTTCAACTCTCTAGACTTAAATAATAACCAGTCTTGATTCTTGCGGAAAAAATTATCATCGAACCCGGGTTCGAACTAACGATCTCAGGAACCATTTATCAGTTACCCTTCCGCTGCACTACCGTGAAGCATGTTGTGCAATAGTTCAAAAATACCTCCATTACCAAGTATTACGTCATCTTCCCCAAGACTTTCCAGGTGCAGGTAACATGGTGGATGGATGGACCGATGGACGTCGAACGGAAGTTGTCATCATAGCCCAAAATGGAAGGTTTTTTTTCTTCTTTTTAAGGGCGATCTCAAAACAGAATTTGTGCTTTTGTTATTATTCATTGTAGTTGTGCTTTAACTTTATTAGAAATGTTTTCATGTAAAATGTATTATTAATAACATTATTATTATTCTAAAGTGTCGCTGGATAAGCAGTAGGTCTGTAGTTATGGAAGCGAATGTGACTCATGTATTTCAAAATAAAAGTCAAGAGCAGAAAGGCTTTTTTCATTTTCACAATATAGCTGCATCAGGTGACTCAAAAGTACATTTTTCTTCACATTCGCTTTCTTTTGTGGTGTTACAATAATTGCCGAATTGCAATCAAGTATAAACCTCAATTGAGCAAGGGAAAACAATTTTCAGTTCAAGAGAAATTAATGGTTGCTGTGTTAACACTAGATCAAATGTAAACGTTTGTTCAGCCGACTCTTAATGTTTCGATCAATAAAGTAAACAATTTAAACTCTAAACTAATATCCCGAGCCGGCACAGTGGATTTATCTCAATATGAATTATACATTGAATAAAAAGCTATCGACTGTTGATGCTTTTTATTGCTTTGAAGGAGGAAGAAAAACCACAAAGACAAGAGGCACCCAGCTGCAGATGAAACTGACATTAAACACGTGTGCATCTTGATTCATTTCCAAACAATGCTGAACTTGAAGATATCCTGGACAGAACACAATGGAACTCAATCATGCTCGTCTTCTGATCTGCTGGAAAACAAAGCTTCAGGAGGTCTTTTCAGCCGTTTGCCATCTCCTTCTGGAACACTTTGTTAAATGTTCATAAATATTAAATTCATGACGTAAAACTCAAGAACCATCCTGCTGCAACATTGATATCAGCCTACCTTTTAAGACCAAGTTTTCTTCATGATTCCATCATATATACAACATTAAAAACTTGAAAAGAGCAGAAGTTTTAAAGAAACTTTCTGCCTGCAGCCCCGTCTTCCCCTTTGCATCCATCCCTCATGCAAATGTACAGCCTAAAGACAATTTTTATATGGTCAAATAGGATTAAAACAAATTTTAGTTAAAATATTTTATCACTGTATTTTCTTTAATGATAATCATTTTGGTTTTATGCAAAAACATCAGATAGACATTTGTATTTATGCAACAAAAGGAACTCAGATGTACAGGAATCACAAATCATCTGTGGTTTTGTGTTTATTGTTGCCTTTAAAAGTTCTCTTCCATTTCCATTGTATGTATTTCTCTGGGACAGTGCACATTCAATGATTCCAGCGGCTGTTTTTCATCTGTTTGTCAGATGTTAAAATTGTCTACCTACAAAGCTAAGAATAGAAAGTAAAAACACAAATGTTAGATGATCAATTCAAATAACAGGAATAAAGGATAAAGAAGTGCAACTTTGTAGGTCAAACTTCCGTTGCAGATTTACTTCCGTTTCACCTTAATGTGTTGTGAGTTCATATTTCGTGACGTGACAAATTGTAATAAGTAACACAACTAATCTGTAATACGTAACACAAGAATTCTACCACTTTTTGATTCGATCTCTCTCTTGTGTTTGTTTATATTTTCCCAGAATGCACATTTAAGGGTCATGGTTATTCACAAGGTCACAATGCCACTTGTTCACATGCACGCCCATTAAAAAAACATGTCAACCAGTTATATTTAAGGAAGTATGAATACTTCTAGTTCCTTCAGTAAAACACAACCAGAATCTTTGATTCTTTTCTTTACTAAAAAGTCAAGAATCAAAGATGTCTCCATGCAGCTGCTCTCTACAGGGAGGCGTGTTGTCAAAGCCTCCACATCCTTTGTGGTGATATTTAAAACATCAATTAAAACAGCAATTTTCAGCTGAATTTTCTTTCTGCTCTCCATCATAGCCCTGCAACAAGCTGGCGACTTGTCCAGGATGTACCTCGCCTTTACCAGGTTAGGTTCTGGCAGCACCGTAACCCTGAAAAGGGAACAGCAGGATCATAAAATAGATGGATGAATGTCCTCCATCACTCAAAGAATGTCCCAAGAACATGATCAAAACACCAAAACATGATTTTCATTGGAGTGGATCAGGGATTGCTTTATGTTGAAAGTCATTTCAGGGCTTATGTCGCCCTCTTGTGGTTACCTATTGAAAACAAATCCATCTTGAATCTGCACCCTGATCCACAAGTTCATACTCATCTGGGATGCCCGTTGGTTCTCTGCTGGAATCCATTCACTATCACAGCTTCTTTGTTTACTGTGAAGCACAGCAAGTTCAAATCATTAAACAACCATGCAGTCCTCCATTCCAACTTAGTCTTGATTGATTCATAACAACAACGACAAACAAATTCAGAACGTCAACCCAGCATCTGTCACTTTAAAGTTTAAAGTAAAACTTCACTTCCCTCCACCGTTGATCAAAAACCTCCATTTTCATATATAGAGAAGCAGTCATTTTTTTCCATAAGATAAACTTGTTTCAGTTTACTTTTCTATACATTCATTTATTGTTGGTGATTTAATGCTTTTCAAAGTAGTTCGTTTTCTAGCAACAATCATTTTTCTTGAATTTCCTCCTTGACGTTAATCCAATTAATTTATCTTTAATTACAGGACAGTCCCAAAATATGAGTGTTGGATTTCCAGATTTTCCACATTGCCGCCAGCACAGTGACATGACGGTTGTTTTAAATCTCAAGATAGTCAGCGGTGTATAAAAATATCTCATTTTATATTTCCAGTCAGATTTTCTCCATTGCTGGCTGTTAACACTTTAATGAATGTTTTCACATCATCTGTCCCATTGATTATTTTCAATTGTTATTCAATTCCGGTTCCCATTTTTAAAAATGTTATTGCGTAAGTATTAGAGATGGTGCCAGTCATTTCTAGAATTGTGACATAAGTCTTCTCGTTGGGATATGTTTTTCTGGTGCTAATATTAAGAACGGCTCTATGTGGTTTGAAGCAACAGGGACATGCTGTATGTCTGTATCTAAATTTAGAAGCTTTTATCTTGTTTTTTTTTTCCAAGACAAAATGTTTTGAGGTTCTTTTGGACTCCTCAACTGAGTTTTCTGCACTTTGACAGAAATGTTTAATCAATGTTCATTTTAATTGTAAATACACTTCTGAAAAACTCAAGACAGTCCTCCCCCTCCTGCTGCTGCTCACTACTCTGCATGGATCTGAGGCACTCACTTTTGTTTTTTTTAGGTACCGGTAGGCACATAAATCGAGCAATTAAGAAGGAGGAGCTTGTTTTAACATCTGTGTGAAACATTGATGAGAACAAAAGAAAAGAAACCAGCTAAAAAACAGCTCCCAACCAATTGCAACTCGGTTTCCATCGATCATGTTGATGAGCTGTCGTCACAACTCTGTTTTAACAAATGCAATTATGTGTAATTGCTGCTCAGAACAAGTTACTGCTCGTGCAACAAGCTACAGTGGCTTGCAAAAGTATTTATACCTCTTAAAACTTCTCCACATTTTCTCACATTATGACCACAAACTTAAATATATTTTATTGGAATTTTTGTGAAAGACAATTGTGAAGTACAAAGAAAATTATACAAGAGTTCTTATATTTTTTTTTACAAATAAAAACCTAAAAAGTGCAGTGTGTAAAAGTATTCAGGCGCCTCAGTCAATTCTTTATGGACCCCCCTTTTTGCTGCAATTCCAGCTTCAAGTCTTTTGAGGTTTGTCTCTACCAGCTTTACACATCTAGAGACTGAAATCTTTGTCTATTCTTCCTGCAAAACAATTCAAGCTGAGTCAGATTAGATGGAGAGTGTTTGTGAACAGCAGTCTTTAGATCTCGCCACAGATTCTGGATTCTTGGATTTAGATCTGGACTTTGACTGGACCATTCCAACACATGAATCCGTTTCATTTGAAGTCATTCCATTGTAGCTTTGGCTTTATGTTTAGGGTGGTTGTTCTGTTGGAAGGTGAATCTCTGCTCCAGTCTCAAGTGTTGTTCACACTTCAACAGGTTTACCTCCAACTTTTCTCTGTATTTGGCTCCATCCATCTTCCCATCAACTCTAACCAGATTCCCTGTCCCTGCTAAAGAAAAGCAACCCCAAAGCATGATGCTGCCTCCACCATGTTTGACAGTGGCTATGGTGTGTTCAGAGTGATGTGCGGTGTTAGATTTCTGCCACATAGCGATTTACGTTTGGGCCAAAAAGTTCCATTTTGGTCTCATCAGACCAGAGCATCTTCTTCCACACGTTTGCTGGGTCACTCACATGGCTGATGGCAAACTGCAAACGGGATTTCTTGTGGTTTTCTTTTAACAATAGCTTTCTTCTTGCCACTCTTCCATAAAGTCCAGATGTGTTCAGTGCACGACTGATGGTTGTTCTATGGACAGATTCCTCCACCTGAGCTGTAGATCTCTGTAGTTCATCCAGAGTCACCATGGGCCTCCTGGCTGCATCTCTGATCAGTTCTGCTTGTTCGGCCTGTTAGTTTAGGTATACGACCATGTCTAGGTAGGTTTGCAGTTGTGTCATACTCTTTCCATCTGTGGATGATGGACTGAACAGTGGTTCGTGGGATGTTCAAAGCTTTGGAAATCTTTTTCCAGCCTGACTCTGCTTTAAATTTCTCCATAACTTTATCCCTGACCTGTCTGGTGTGTTCCTTACACTTCATGATGCTGTTTACTGTCCAATATTCTCTTGACAAACCACAGAGACTGTCACAAAACATATGGATTTGTATACTGAGATTAAATGCACGCAGGTGGACTTAAATCATTAAGTCAACAGTTGATCAGTCACCAATCATCAAGCAATTCTAAAGGCAGTTGGATGCACTCAGAGAAACGGCAGCTGAATACTTTGCACACTGCACTTTTCTTGTAAAGAAAAATGAACTCTTTTACAATTTTCTTTCCACTTCACAACTGTGTGCCACTTTGTATTGGTCTTATACATACAACTCCAATCAAATATATTTATGTTTGTGGTCACAATGTGAGAAAATGTGGAAAAATTCAAGGGTTATGAATACTTTTGCAAGCCACTGTAAAACAAGTCTGGTCTTTGTGATCCACAGTCATGTTTGTTTTATGTTCTGGCTGCACTGCGCTCTCATGTCTGTGTACCTCTTGCTACTGGATTTTTCTTACGTAGGGTGTCATATAATGCAAAACGGCAGTTGTATAATTCGTTCAATGCTGCATTTTTGACAATAGCTTCTGATTTGGTTAAAATTTCAAGAATAACCAATCCCCACAAAACCAGAAATCTCGATGTGGTTTCTGTAAAAGACAAAATGCAAGAAACTGTAAATGCTGTGGCCTCGTTGTGGGGCTGTTGTACTTGAAAACAACTTAGAAAAACTCAGATTTGTAAAAAAAGATGTCAAACTTCAGGAGAATTATCCTTCAGTTCCATCTAAATTTAGAATTTCAGCCTTTCTAACAGTTCCTGTATTTTCCCCAAATGCCTGTTTGGAAACAGCACTTTTAGAATATCAATGACCCAGGAGTAGAAACAGCTTAATAATGTTTAGGGAGGTGCCGACAAAGACTGTGCAATCAGTTTTTGCATCAAAGTTCCACAGTTTTTTTACTCTTTTGTATAAGTCAGGAATCGGATACTGCAGTAAAAGTTGAAGCTAAATCTTGTTGTCCTTGTTGAACCCGTTATTATATAAGATGGATGACCATAAATTGTGAAATATCCAATCATTGATTGTGAAATGCTGATTGTGGAAAAAATTCAATATAATTGTGTAAAATATTATTGATTAAAATGTGAAAAGTAGATAAAGGAATAGGCATAAATGAGCATTAACCTCTGCCTATCCCCTTTTCAAACTTGTATTTTTTTCTTAAGTGGAGGGGTGGCCGTGATGCAGCGGTAGGGCAGTCAACCTCTGATCAAAAGATTGCAGGTTCGATTTCCACTTTGCTCGCCCATGTGTCAAAGTGTCCTTGGGCAAGACACTGAACCCCTCATTGCATCTGGTGGTTATAAGTTGACGTCAGTGTTCGGCAGTGGAGCCACCATCAGTGTGTGAATGGGACTGTGACTGTCGAGCGCTTTGGGTCTTCAAGGAAGGTAGAAAAGCGCTTTACAAGTTAACGCCATTTAGCATTGAAGATGGTGATTTTTTTGTATTTTGTTCGTGCTTTGTTTTATATGTTTGAATAAATCTGATGTGAAATCTTCAGAAAAGTTCCCAAAGGTCCATTATCTTTAATGCACTGCACCTGCCAAAGGTATTGATTACATCAAATGTTGAGTTATTTTATTCATGTTTTAGTTACTTTTTTAAAAATATTTTTAAACTAAAGGAGTGGCGTACCCAACTGCTATAAACATGTAAAAAAAAAAAAATCATTCTAACACACTAACACAGTAATAGTAAGAATCTAAGAAGTCTCTTTTGCGTGCAAAGCTTCTGCTTCATTGTGAAAAGCATAGCATGGGCATTATCACGTTTCAGGCGCTGATTGTAGGTCCTGCAAATGGATGACAATAGAATTTAGAATCTAGATTATGTTCAGTTAACTCTAACAAACTCAAAATACTAATTTACTGAAAATAGAGTCAATTAAGGATGAAGAAAACAAGGACTTCACTCCACTACTGAATAATGCCTCCTTCTGCCCTGATGGATGAGGGTGTCTTTGTCACTGATCTTCATCTGGAAACCAAAGCATTTGTGTTTATTGAGCGTCTATGTGTGTTTTAGGGAAACTGATCAAGCCCTTACGCGTGGATATGGACTGTCTGCGAGTAAAGAAAATGGGCAAATCTGTGCGGGACACGTAGCTGGTCTGTACAACATTTTAAGATCCGAGACAACCCGTTGAGCCCGTAAGGTGAAAATGTTGAAGCAGTTTTTTCTACAGGCATGTTGCTGGTGTCAGGTTGTAATGAGCAACTAAGCAACACGTCTCGGCAATTAAAGGTTGAAATAGGTGAGACGCAGACGTGTCGTACACATTTATCGACCCGTAAAAATCCTGTGGACTACGCAGGAAGCTTGTTGGTGCTGGTAAAATGGTAAGAGTGCGCACATTGTGCATCCATTGTGTGCAGTCTAGCTGTTAGAATTGAGGATATTAAACAATCAGAGCATACTCTGTGTGGGAATCTTACGAGCATTTATGCATCACCTGCACACCTCGTACGTGCAGCATTGCGCGTGGCCAGTAAGGACCCAGTGTGTGCACCTTAATAACGACTGGAGTGCTGCGTTTGGGGGATGTGAAACAGCATCACCTGTACATCATAGGTGTAACTTACATTATCCCTACCAATATTTCACAATACACTTATGGTACCTTCCATTCTCATGAAGTGGACACACAAGTGTCAAGGGAACTGCGAGACACACCTGTGCTCCTCTTAAGATGCAGCCCCTCCTCTCTACGACCCTCTACAGGCCCGGACAACCCAAAAACCCGCAGCACCCGTTTGGGAGTTGACCCGTACAGGTGCATGTGACTAAGGCTTTATCTGGATTCCAATTTGTGCCACTGACCTGTGGTGGTGGGAGTCCGCCGGCTCCATCAGGACACTCCGGCAGCATTCTCTTCCGCCCCTCACAGCTGCACTGACACAAAGGAGAAGGGTTCTCCCTGGTCCAGTTGCCCTTGACAAAAATGTCCCTGATGCTCTCAGAGACTTCAGGGACTGACCACTCATCTTCAACAGCAGTACAGGGGGTGTTGCTGGGGTGCAAAAAGAGATGAATTTACATCACTTTAGAGAATATCTTTACTGTTTTTCTTCAATTTTCCAGATTGTAAAAAGCAATCAAGACTTTTTTTGAATTAAAAAAAGTCAAATGTGTCCTGAGTACTCACGGTATGGGCTCTCCCTTCATGCAGCGACTTCCAAAGCCAGGTTTTTCTGTCAGGGCTCCCAGCAGTTTGTTGGTGTGAGGGTCGTCAGGCATATCATTGCTGCAAACACAAACAGATCTTTGCCTTCAGGACTAACAGGACAGCCATGTGGATAGTGTGAAAAAAAACCAAAAGGGTCTTTTTTTATTCTTTACAAGACAATTAGACCTAGTAAAGACCTGCTTTGATACTAGGAAGATAATGAAGGCTTTTAGAAAGAAAACAAACAGAGGCCAAAGAGAAGACTCTTACCTGATGAAAGAAAACTGTTCTCTATACATGCTGGGATGCAGAGCCAAGCTGGGGTACTTTCCAAATGGAGGAACAATCAGGCTGAATACCAGGGCAATGAACACAAACACAGCTGGAGAGACAATCTAAAAAAAAAAATCAATGTATGCATTTATATAACTCATAAAATGTCATGGCTCCAGAATTATTCATGACAAAAAAATGTCGACAGGCTAAGACTTCATGCGCATATACAATAGACAATGTCACACCTGAGCAAAGAAACCTTTCCTGGAGCGACGGGCGCAGAGGAAGCGCTTCCAGAGCAGAGCAACAAACTGCTGTCTCTTCAGACTCCAGCCTTTCACCTGGTATGAATCTTTGCCGTCTGCCCCACCAAGCCAGTCAGTCTCACGGGATTCTAGACGACACAACACAAAGAGCAACCCATTGAGTCACTAACAGTTTTTTATATTTTACAGTCACGTTTTCAAAGGTTACACCCTATAAATGACAGCAATAGGACAATTGTTGTCATTGCACTACATGGCTGCTAGTGCAGCTCTACCTGGATCACCTCCAGAGTCGTTGAAGTCAAAGTCGTCCTCAGTGAAGGGTTTCAGGCAGCTCTGGTGATCTCCAAAAGCATGACGTCGACGAGTCCCAGTAGGTACAACTCCATCTGCAAACACCAAGCAACAAAACGTTATGTCTGTTTTTTTCTCACTGCCCAGACCAGCATCTGAACTGCTCTCGGATATGCTGTCCTCCTAGAGAAAAGAAAACTTCATGAATCTGTCACCGGATGTTCCCTCCAATGATAAAGCTGTAACCTTCCTACCTTCTCTGTTTTCTTGCTGTAGGAAACTGTGCTGGCAGAGTTCCTGCAGGACTGCAGAGTCAAGTCGTAGTCTCTTTTAACCAGCGTCAGGTAGTAGCCTGTACCAAGGTGAGTCTTCAGGAAGAGGGAGGAGCCCACACAGCAGAGCTTGCCATGTGAAATGATTGCAATTCTGTCACCCAGGATGTCAGCTTCATCCATATGATGAGTGGACAGAATGATTGTACGACCTGAAAGAGTTAAGACAAAACATTTATGTTTGATTTAAAAAAAAAAATAAAGCTCAAGTTTCAAGGTCCCAGATTCCCCTTTGAGCATAGGGGTCAACACCAGCCGTGGGTTCATCAAGAATCACAACTTTGGAGCCCCCGACAAAAGCCAGAGCCACTGACAGCTTCCTCTGCATCCCACCTAACAAGAAGATGGAGTTAAAAATGCAGTTTCTACTTTCAAAATGGCTCCGAATTTTACATAGACACTTTTCTTGTAAGAAGACTTGTACAAAAAGGAAAAGTAAGGTCAAGAAACTGACCTGACAGGGTGCTTGTGAGGAAGGCCGACATCGTTCACAATTTGTTCCATTTCACCTTCTCCTCTGGAAGCCCTTTCAGGCGAGCGTAGAACCAGATGTGTTCCTCTTCTGTCAACCTGGAGAAGATCAAACACACAATTTGATCAAATATTCTCAGCTACTGAGTGAAGAAAGAGGCTCAACAGCTGATGCAGACACTGCAAACATACATGCTGAAAAGCACGTTGTGCTGTGGGCAAACACCCAGATTCTGTCAGATGCTGCTGAGTTCGGAGCGAATGTCCTTCCAGAGGAATTAAGCCGTTGATTTATTTATTCAAATTGTGATGGATCAGGAGAAGACAAAAACCCACCGTTTGAAAAAGCTCAGGCTTGTGACACAGAAACTGCCATGTGAGAGCCAAAGTCTCCGTGCTCCGCTCCATTCTGATGCATCCAATTGCAAACAAACAGATCCATTAACGCCTTTATTTTCCTCGTTTCTGATTTCTACAATACATAATCCACCCGTATCCAATAAAGTGAGGCAGTTTATATTGGAGTCATGACGGCTTTTCATCGAATGAGTTTGTAATAAAAAAAATCATTGTTTATCTTGATACGTATTTCTCCTGCTTTGGCTTTGACATGGATGTACATAAAGCCTGTTATGGTTTCCTGGTCATTCATCTTTTTGAAGTGTCACTTGAAAAAGATAATCCCCTGGTCCTGGTTTATTTGTCTGGTTTAGTCAAATGATGTTTGTCTAGATTGAAGACTTTGACTCTTGATTGCATCTTTAAAACTGAATGAGTTTGAGCTCATTTTCTGTTCACATTTCTTTTTTTGAGTTTCTATGAGTAATATTTGTTGTCTTTCAAAATCCTGCAGGCACTCTGGATAAATCAAGCTTGTATTCTGAAAGGATTTATTATTCTATGATGGTATTATAGTTTCATTGGAGCTAAACAAATAAACAATAAAGAGACAGACTTCCATTTATTTTTCCATTTAAAAAGATGCTGGCTAAAAGCAATATATGTACGTTTTTCAACATTCAGTCACGAATGAGATCCGTGTACAATAAACAAATAAACGTAACTTTTTTTAACTACATTTCAGATGTTAGAGTTTAAACATTCCGTTTGATCAGCAAATGTGCTTTTGATGAACGGAGACACAAAATATAATCCCCGAATTTTTTGGACAGAAACGATCAAAAACGAGCTTCATATTGTTTCTTCTTTCAATCCCGACTGTTATGTCTGAAAGTGTTCAGGATAATGTTATGTTAGTTGTAGTTAACATAGTTTGTTAAGTAGTGTGTTACTGCGCCTTTAAGAGCTGCAGCGTAGGATACGGCAAGTGTAGTGTTGGGGGTGGAGGAATAAAAGCAAGTTGAACAGCAACACGGTGTAGTCCTTGTCTCCATGCGGACACCACACCGACCACGTTTTAACGTAAAAAAAGGAACTTATCTGTGATCAATAAAGATGCTCTTTGTCCCGAGTTGAAATTCACCTCCGAAAGGAATCGCTCATTCGCGGGATGTTCTGCAGAGCGGAACAACTAGAGCCGAGAACCGCCAGCGCCCCCGGCGGCCAAAAGTATATTACATCCACAGAGGTTTAGGGCTACCATAGATTTCATTTGAAATTAGTAAATGTGTAAATGTGTGCAATTAAACTAATTTGTAACTTTGTATGAGCAATATATGTTCATTGTTTAATAAATGAAATGAACATTTTACATTAAGTTCTCTTAAAAAACACAATGTACAGATAGTTTAAAACATAGTTGGTATCATTCATAAAAAACAACAAAAAAAACGTTCACAATGTATCATCATGTGAAAGTAAAAAAAAAACTTTCAAATACAAGATAAAAAAAAAAACAAACAAACTTGGAAATAAATACAAATGTGCAATAATTCTCCTACACTGCCCTCTCCTGGACATCAAACAAAAGTAAACTGTTAACAATCTTTTATTTTGTCAAATTTAGACAGACAACATTAGGATATTTCTATAGAAGCTTTTGATATTTTCTGCTTCTGAATTTAAAAATTATTACATTTCTCTAACGGGCTGAATGATAGTTATTCAAATGTTGCTCATGATCAAAACAGCAGCTTTATAACCAGGAAAGTGTAGATCCAATTTACAGCGGTGTCTTTTCTCCCAACATAAGTTACTCTGCTGCAGCTGAGTAGAGTTGGAGAATCTAGTTTCTTTTTTCCTTTTAATTTTATTTATATAAGAAAAAAAATTGCTTTTTGTCCTTACTTCTAAAACATCTGGACTTTTATTATGAGGAAATAATTGTTGTAACTTTTCTTCTGATATAATACCTTTTTCTTTTTTTTCTACTATTCATTGTAAGCCTTAGTCTCCAAAGCCAAATGTGGCTCTTTTCCCCTCCATAAGTGTCTCTATGGCTAAAGAAAAATTAAATAATTGTAATTTTTAAAATTTCAGAATTACAACATAACTTTTGATTTCATTTAGATTAGTTAAGTTTCTAAATTTATGGCTGAGGTGGACCTAGAAGTAAGACAAACTAAGTAAAAGTTTTTTACATCTCTACTGATATAAAAAAGCTGCATTTGCTCTACCAGGAACCTCTTACTGTGACGCACAATACATGCAATGTGTGGACTTGAAAGTTTTCGACAACAACATACTGAACACAGGTTGTTTCCTCAGAACACATGCTCTCAATGTTTATTTCTTACTGGCTTGAATAAATACAAACATTTTTGTCTTTTGAAGACTTTGCACCAAGATTGAAATAAACATCCATGTTGGTGTTAAATGACCCCATGTTCTTCTGAGTGGACTTATTTAGCATGTTCAAAGTGAGATTTTTACACCAATTATTGAGTTAGATATATTTTCGACTGTTTTGCACAATAATGATTTCAAGATTAGTAATTGTTGTTTTAATCCAGTTGGACTGGTGATCTGGTTTCTTTGACGTGTATTTATGTGTGTGTTTGTGTGTCAAATGTGTCAGAGGTCTAATTTTTCTGCTTAATAAATGTCAAACGCTTTGTTCTGTATGATACATTTCAAAATCTTTTTTCCGCTAAGTTCTTCTATCTGAATAATTCAAAAGTCCATGTTAGCGTCAGCTTAGTTAAAGAATGAGTCTGTTTTAATCTCAAAGACATATTTTTATTTTGTGGTTATTACTGTTTTTACAGTCAATGTTTTCACTGAGCGAACTTCTCAACTTTTAGTTTTTAATTTTTCACAATATAGTCCTATTTGCAAATGACTAATGACAGAGTGAGAGTAGAGCAATGACTTAAAACAGTTTACTGTCCAACAGCAAACAGATTATCAAAACAGGACACAATTCAGTGTATTAATATTAGATTGTATGTCACATAACTTGATGTGATTTTAGTGCATTAAATACACAATAAATTACCATACAATATAATACATTTGTATTTAGAAAAAGAAACCTGACATAAAACAGTACATTTTGTCAGTACAATTATCTATCATATTAAACTACCTGACTGCATTTGATACGACTGCACCAATTTTCCAGGTAAACGCTCTTTTTTTTTTTTTTTTACAAAATGTTCCTGTTGTTTTTAAACACATTTTGAGGTATAATGTTAATAATGTTTTATATAATAGTTTCAGCCATGCATTATACACCTATGAAATGTGATGGCTTTATGTGGAGTTGTGAATGTCCAACCTGTTTTTGCAAAAGGCACAGACAGAGATAGCCAATAGAAACACTTTTTAATTGTATTTTAGAGGTAAAATCATGGATGGCAAATAATTTTCTGCAGCTCAACCAAGAGAAACTGACATTTTATTTATTGGTCCTGAAGCTAAGAGAGAGAAACAGTTTTTGAAGTTAAAAGAACTTTCATTAGATTATCCAGAAACAGTAAGAAACCTTGGGGTTGTTTTTGACTCTAAGCTAACTCTAACTTTCGTCCCACATATTAAACATGTGGTTAAAACGTGTTTTTATCATCTTAGAAACGTGGCTAGAGTCCGCCCACTACTCTCTCTGGCTATATGGAGATGCTGATGCATGCTTTTATTCACAAGTAGAATGATTATTGTAATGCCCTGCTTGCTGGACTTCCAAAAACTAACATTAAGAATCTTCAGCTTCTCCAAAATTCTGCTGCAAGACGTCTCATCAAGACCAGGCAACAGGCCCATATCACTCCACTTTTAAAATCCCTGCATTGGCTCTCCCATAAGCTTCAGGGTTGATTTTAAGATACTTTTAATGGTTTTTAAATGTCTTAACGGTCTTTCGCATTCTTATCTGTCTGACCTTTTAGTTAAATATGAACCCTCGCAGACCCTGAGATCCTCTGGCACTGGTCTTCTAACCATTCCAGCTGTAAAAACCCAAACTTACGGAGAGGCATCCTTTCAGTATTATGGCCTTCGTTTGTGGAAACGGTCTGCCAGAGGATCTAGAGCTGCAGAGAGCTTATTATGAAACAAAATTAGTCAATATGAAAAACAGCAATGTGAAATAAAGAAAAGCTACTTTGAAAAATATTCATTTTGAAATGCGAGTTTCTGAAATAACTCATTTAATTATAGTGATATTCAACATGATTAAAAAAATATTATTTGGAAAATGCTGTTATGAAATAATGAGCAAATCTAAATGAAATATATGTAATAATATTATGGCTAATTTAATATCTGAGTGCATCATATGATATATTTTTTTTTTACTTGTCTTGTCAAACAACTGAGCAGATATGAGCTGAGAGTCTCTTGTGTTAAACAGATTTTACTGCTACAATTGGGGGTTATAAATCATGTTCATGGTTTTTTAGTCTTGTATTAAGATACAGAATTACTGGAGCGACGTTTTGCTTGAAATGTGAAAAATCCTGAAAGAGGACCTCAAGTTGGACCCAGTTTCTCTGGTTCTTGGCCTCCAGCTGTCAGATTACTAACATATATCATAAAAAGCTTTACAATATTCTGGCATTCTGTGCGAGAAAAAATATCCTTCAGAACTGGATTTTGGACAAAACCCCCTCAATTTCAGGATGGCAGAGGATAATAATGGAGTACATCCCTCTGGACCGCCTGACTTGTCTCTCACATTCAAAAACAGATATTTTTGATAACCTTGGAGACCATTCCTTGACTACATTAATGTGAATATTACTGTCATACTGACGAGGGCGTTGTCTAGAAGTGTAATTCTTTTTATATTATATGTATTCACTTTACTGCCCATTTGTGTTAAGACTCCCTCCGCATTGTTACTGGGTTATGATGGAAACACTTTGATGTACCCAACATGTGTTTTTGGTTTTGTTTTGTTTTTGTTTTGTTTTTTCCCCCTCTGGCATTTGGTTTCATTTGTATGTGTTGGAATTTTGGGTTTTGTTTCCCTTTTGTTTGTTTGTTCTTGATTATGTCTATTTCATGTGCTGTCTTGTTTTATGTGGGTAATTGGCAACAAAATGAAAAAATAAAAGTTATAAAATAAATAAAAATAAAAAAGTTGTTCATCTTGAAGTGTTGTTCCAAGTCGTCTCCTCATTCATTCTCTTGTTGCTTAGTATTTTTTTTCATGGTCATGGTCATTTTAAGACAGTGCTAACTGCATAACGTGGCCGGCATGCGTTTGTTGTCGCTGACTCGGAACCAAGTTCTGGTTGGGATCCAACATCGGATTTTGATCCTTTCTGAAAACAAGTGATCAGGCTCAATCTCCAATCACATGATTGGATCAAATTCCCCCATAGATAAAAGAATCAAATAAAATGTAATCACCCAAAGTTAGAAGTGTTAGGCATTTTTTCAATTGACTCTGGTGCTCTGATGTCACAGTTAT
>BOLG01000445.1:0-48229 GCA_016861445.1 Oryzias woworae
AATGTCCTTTGGACAGATGAGACCCAAACTGGAGCTTTTTGGTAAGGCACATCAACTCTATGTTCAATAGACTCAAAAACCAAGCATACGAAGAAAGAACACTGTCCCTACGGTGAAACATGAGGAGGCTCAGTCATGTTTTTGGGCTGCTTGCCATCTGGCACAGGGTGTCTTGAATGTGTGCAAGTACAATGAAATCTGTAAACTATCAAGGCATTCTGGAGAGAAATGTGCTGCCTTGTGTCCGAAAGCTTGGTCTCAGTCGCAGGTCATGAGTCTTCCAACAGGACAACGATCCAAAACACACAGCCAAAAACACCCAAGAATGGCTGAGAGAAAAGCGTTGGACTATTCTAAGTGGCCTTCCATGAGCCCAGATCTGAATCCCATTGAAACATCTGTGGAAGGAGCTGAAACATGCCATTTGGAGAAGACACCCATCAAACCTGAGACAACTGGAGCAGTTTGCTCATGAGGAGTGGGCCAAAATACCTGTTGACAGCTGCAGAGACGCTCATTGACAAATACAGAAATCGCTCATTGCAGTGATTGCCTCAAAGGAAGGGTTGTGCAACAAAATATTAAGTTATGGGTACCATCATTTTTGTCCAGGCTGTTTCATTAGTGTTGTTTTTTTTTAAATAATTATGGTTAATCAGCAATTCAAAAGTGATGGCTGATTTTGATAATTTATTTGCAAGAAATTTTTATTTATTGTTACTTTTGTAAGTTTCAAGTGATTTCAGTGAGAATTGTGGGTTTTTCCTTCTTTAACTGAGTGGTACCAACAATTTTGTCCACGTGTGTATATATATATATATATAAATCACTTTATATTTATTTCAGAAACCTTGTGTAGCCATTAAGAATTTATTTAAAACCCACTTTTTTTAAACTCACTCTAATAAAAATCCTGTTTTGATATTTTTAACATGTTCTTGTAGCATTTTCTCACAATGGAGGACATATAAAAAAATTAAGATAAAAGATAAGACTACATTTCTGAGTATTTCGTTCCTCAAATCATGATGGATCAGGAGCAGAATAAAACCTGTCGTTTGAAAAAGCTCAGGTTGTGACTCAGTAACTGCCATGAGTGGGTCATAGTCCTCCCTTCTCTCCTCTAATTGTTAATGCATCCACTTGCAGATAAAAAACATCAAGTGGATGCAATTTCTTCCCCATCTGAGCTTTCATCTGGCTTAAAACTGTATCGCTGGAAAGTATGAAGGTCCAGACGAGACAATATTAAATAAATAAATACGCCAATTAATTATTAAATAAAAGTATACATAATTAATAACTTGTCATTAAATAAATAAAATTGGAAATGAATAAATAAATGTTGAAATATATGTGGCAATAAAATGTTAAAATTGCCATGAAAAAGCACATTTAAATATTTTATGACAAATTTATTTGTTTCATGGACAGTGTGGGATAGTAGAATCAAACTCAAATAAATATATGTAATATGAAATATTTAATTAAAAGTGTCATTATTTAAAATTGGAAATAATTAAATGTGTCAATATTTTATTAAAATTCAATTTTAAATGATTTAGGAAACATTTGTTTCTTTAATTACACAGTTCATGTTCCCGTTTGCAGCATTTCATTATGTTATCTGTCACACTGTCCCATCTAACTCAGAGGGCGTGGCTAACTCAGATCATGTGTCCATCTTGCTCTTGTTTTAATGTGCTTTTTAATGACAATTTTAATATTTTTAATGCCACATATATTTAAACTTTTATTTTGATTACCAATTTCATTTATTTAATGAAATTTTTAAAAAATTAATTAAACTTTTATTTAACGATTCAGCGGTGTATATATTTATTCAATATCGTCTCTTCTGGACCTTCATGGAGAAGCTCCGATATTGTTCGCCTTTTTTTTTTCTTGCCATGCTAATGTTAGTTTGGGGTTGTGAGAAGCTGTTATATAGCTGGAGAGGGTGCAAACATTGGGATGATGGGAATTGAACGCTGGCTAACTCTATGGCAACAGTCCTGCCAATAACTCAGAGGTGAATTTCTGATGAATTCCTGCTGCTCTGCAGAAACTATGTCCTAGAAAACTGCACAGGTTTATTTTCTGGTTAATTTTGGCTGAAAACTGCTTAATCATAATTAAAAGACTAATGGGAACAATTTTACAATAAATAAAAATATTGTTGGAGTGGGATTTTAATCACATTCAGAATCAATCTCACTGATGTAGATCAACATAGTTTATGTTTATTTTTTTCTTTGAGGAAGCATGCAAGTTTCTAGAAATAAAAAGAGAAAACCATCTATTTTTTCAGCAATTCTGCACTGAGAATAATGAGTTCATTTGATCCAGCACAATCCAGCACGAGGTCATTCCGTTTGGTTGGTGGAGAAGTGAAGTTGGAAGAAGTGGAAATATCGCACAAATCTATGAAACCAAACAGATTTTTTTTCACAAATCTACAAAATACAGAAAAAAATATGGGCTTTTCTCCTTTTTTTGTTGTTGTGAAAAGTACTGATAAATCAGTTTTACATTTGTTAATAATGTTCTAAATGTAAGATGAACTTATTAGGATTTGTTCAGCGTGTTTTTTTTTTTTTTTTGTAATATTTCTCCAACTGAAAGCAAAAAAGAAAAGTGTGTGTAAACGGTGTGAAGGACAGATCTGAACAGTCATGTGACATTTGTCCTTCTTAGATTGAATCAAGAGACTGGCAGCAGCCTTTTGGATCGTCTGTAGAGGTTTGATTCTGGTAGATCATTGCAAAAACCAAAGTGAGAGAAAGTGTTTGATCTTCCTGTTGTAAAATGTACACTTGCCAGTGTCTGTATTAGGTACACCTTGCTAGAAACTGGCAGGACCTCCTTTTGCCTTCAGAACTGCTTTAATCCTTCATGGCGTAGATTCAACAAGGTACTGGAACAGGTTCTGAAATACTCAAACCAGTCCATCTAGCACCAACAACCATGCCACGTTCAAAGTCACTTATTTTACGTTTCTTCCCTATTTTGATGCTCAGTTTGCACTACAACTGATCATCTTAATCATGCCTAAGTTCACTGTGTTGCTGTCGTGTGATTGGCTGTTAGAAATTTGTGTTAACAAGCAGTTGGACAGGTGTTTCTAACAAAGTGGCCGGTGAATGTATCGACCTCTACCTATAAACTTAGGTTAACCTAATTTTCTAAGATTCCTTTCTTTCACTGTGACTGCTGTGTTTGTGGAAAACACAACACTCCTTGAGTTATTTTTAATTGTAATAATTTTTATGAACAAGTACAAATGAGGAACAGATAAACAATACAACTTGGGGATTTAATAGAATTACACCTATTTGACAGACACTTACTGTTCATCTCTTGAACTGATGTCTTTGAAGTCAGGATTAAAATCCTTTGAATTGTCACTCCTTCTGGACACACAGCTGGGTTCATATTCAGGTCCAGGTTGGTTCCTGTGAAGAATGAAGGTTGCTGGTTTGAGTGCTGAGCTCTGACATGGAGAAGAGTCCTGGACAGTTAGAGATGTTCATCTCACCTCTGAGCTTTGCTCTGGCTCTCATCTTCCCCACACAGAGTGTTTTAGAGGGAGGGGCTCCCTCCTGTTGTCCTAACACTGATCCATGCTGCTGGATTCACTGGATCCACATCAGCTCACACACACCTTCTACCTTCATCTGCAGAGGAAACACACATCATCAGCTCTGATCCTCCTTCACAAACAGATCAGCTGCTCCTCCACTGATTGGCTCTTCTCTTGTGTTTCCTCTCAGGTTCAGGTGAATGCAGGTCAGACAGCAGTGGGAGGCAGAGGAAGCTGCTGAACATCAGCTGCTGCACTTCTGCTCTCCCTCCACCAGATGGAGACATGGAGCTGCAGCAGCAAACACTCCATGATGGAGCAACATTTCAGTCATTCAGTCACTTTGACAAAGAAAACAACAAACTTCCTGTTTCTACAATTCAGGAAACATGAAACAGATCAAGAGAAAACAGACACAATGACAGAGAAAATAAAGAAAGTCATAACATCTTTCTCTCAAAGCTCCAACAGAGACTTTCATGTTAACTTTGATTCGCAATGTTAAACCACTCCGCTCTAAAGTGGATTACAGATTACTTGTTATTCAAAAATACTCATTGCACATGCTAAAAAAGACCGTGCACAATTATAAGGAACGAAAAACTATATTAAAGGTTTTGGGTCTCTAAAGGCAAATAGCAAATTAAAAGTAAAGCAAAGACTGATATGAATTACCAAAATATCAGGAGTGTAAGCTTGCTTGTTCTGAATTTGAAAAATGAACAAAGACGTCCTCAGGCTTGTCGCTTTGTCTCCGGACAAACCAGCTATGCTACATTTTTGTGAGATTCACCACTACCATACGATTGATCAGAGTTAAACCTGGTTTAACTTTTAAGATGGGTTCAGTGGCCGCATGCTCTGTATAGACCCTGAAATCAAATTTTAAAACTTGCGTAGCAACACATGATGAATTTTAAACGCAGAACCCCGAAATGTGCGTGTATACATGTTTACATCGACTTTTTTATTGATAGTTAATATGTTTCAGCACAAAGTCATCTGTAACTGCAATCCATGACATTTGTAATGAGTTCCACCCAACACTGATTCACACACAGATGTGTATTGGAGAGAACAGAAAGGTTTGGGAGTCAGAAATGAAACACTTCAGACAGGAAGCAGCAGTCAGCTGACCTGTCCATCTTTGAAGATGAAGACCAGTTTGATTCCAGGAAATGTTCAGGAAAAAACACAAGAAACATCAGCTGATTGTTGCTTACTTTATCAACAATAATCATCAATATTGTAGACCAATAAATAAACAATAATGACACTTGTTAAACAATGGAGTGATGAGAGTTCACAGAAAAAAGAAACTCTCCAAAGACTGAAATTAACAGTCAAAGTTCAAGAAACAAAAAAAGTTCAGTTTCTTAAAAGATCTGAAGAAGAAGAAGAGTATATATATATATATATAGTATATATATATATATATTATATATATATGAGTATATAAAGAATATATAGTATAGTATATAAGAGTATATAGTTCATACTCACCGTATGAACGCAGCAGCAAACACAGATCAGTGACTGAACCAGAAAGTGTATCCTGTGAAGGAGGCGGAGCAGCACAGGTGGGCGGAGCAGCACAGGTGGGCGGAGCAGCAGGTGAAGAAGTTTTATCTGCATCTTGGTTAGAGTGGAAATTTTTCTGTCAGATTTCCTTTTGACACAAACTGTGACCATTTCTGGAATCAAACCCACACCTGTCTATTTTCTCCCAAGTACACCTCCCCTGCTTCACACAGTCAGTGGATCATGATTTGATCCGTTTTGTTCTAGCACCCTTTAACACAGTGGACATGAAAAAGGAGGTGGAGCTTCTTGTTGGCGGTGAAATGACTGCAAGGAGCTGCAGGATGTTTGTAAAATGTTATGATGTTCATTTGTCTTCACCTCATTATTGACAAAGATAACGTGAACTGAAAGGGTTTAAGTTCAGTCTCTGTGAGTTTGTTCACATACAGACGGAGGAAAAAATCCTGAAGATGTTGATTTTTTCTGATTTTTCTCTCATGTCTGTGTTGGATCCTGCAGGTTTGTCTCTTCTATCTTCTAACTCTGCTTTAATCTCTGATTTCAGTCATGTCCTCATTCCAAGAACTAACGTCATCTACTGACACTGAAGCAGAAAAACCTGATGGAGCTGAATTAGGGGCCTGACTGTTTTCTCAGAAACAGCTTCTCCGTTTTCTGTGACAAGTCATCAATCAGAATCAGAGGAACAGATAGTTTGTTTACATGCAGATCAGAAAAATATCTGACAATAAAGCTGAGAAGACAGTTAGAATCACAGCTTTTAAAGCCACAAAATCCTCTAATTTAAGGGGGTTCAGGGGAAGTCCGAAAAAAAACAGTTTGAGGCGCAGAATCTTCCAGATCTGTCAGAACTATCAGGAAAAACCTGGAAAGCCGTCACACTGAAAGATTCAAACAGTGAAGAAAGGAGGAGAGCTTCTGTTGTTCTGACATTAATGTGTGCGGTCATTGCGATGATGATGAAGGAGTGGTGGGGAACCTTCATGTTGTTCTTTTTTCCACTGGGTCCTGTGGCATCATGGGATATCCCAGTTAGGATGAGAGAGAGGAGTTTGCTAACAAACAGGAACTGTGTGGAAACCCAAATACCCAGGAGCCTTTGCGTTTCACCGTGTTTTCCCCAAATCTTCACACAGCAGCTGCAGTAAAGCATGTTGTGGCTGCATTTAGCATCTTTTTAGTGACTGTTTTTTTTTCTATAAAACCAGGCATTCAGTCCTGTTTTATCTCTGCAGGAGTTTCTACATCATGTTCATGTGCTTCAGCTGGAATCCTTTCTCTCAGGACTCTTCTCCTTTAGCCTCATGCTAGCATCTCAGCCTTTCTCAAGTCTCAGGTCTGAGTGCTTCCAGACTCACTTCTCCACCTCATACCTGATGATCTACTTTTCACCACCTGAGGCAGTTTTTGTCTCCCTGACATCTTTCAGATCAAAGTGATCACAAATCTGTGCAAAGACTTTTTCGTGCTCGTTCGTCTTCCTCATTGCCAGGATTCCTGGTTATTACAACACAGCTGACTTGTTGAGGTTTGTTGCAGGTGATTGGTGCCTTCATTATTAGGTTGTATTATCAAAGCAAAACTGTTTCTATAAAAAAAAAAAAACAAAAGGCCAAAGGTCACCTTCTGTAGAATACCTGGCCAAGTATTCATGGCTGTTCATAAAGAAATCTATAAATCACACATCATGTAGTGCAGGGACTTGGTTTCTCATACAAAAACAAATGACTACTCTGGCAACTCCAAATTCTCTCTTTTCCATGATGAATAACCTTTTCCACCCCTCTGACAGTCTCCCGCCTCATTTCTTTTCCAATCACACTCGCGACTCCCTCCTCTTCATTTTCTTTATCAGAAAATTCAAATAATCAAGCAAATTCAGCATCTCAGCTTCTGCTTGCTCCCTTTCATCCCTTCCGACTTCTGTCTCAGACAGATCCATCTGGATCGTAGGAACAGAAATGGATTAATGGAATTCTGGATTAATCCTTACACCCCCAACTAGTTAGAGCTTGTCTCTTTCTCTCCTTCCACTTATTTCTACCATTATTCCTTTCTCACCAGCACCTGGCATTGTCGCATCACGGTTCAAAACTGCATCTGTTAAACCTATTTAGAAAAAACACAGTTAGATTCTTCAGTCATTTCCGTCCGATTTCTAACCTTCCTTTCATTTCCAAAATACCAGAGAATATAGTCGCCTCCCAACTTCATAATTATTTAAAAACAAAATTAACCTTTTCTGTGTAGTTTCCATCTCTTACATATCGCTAAATACTGCCCTTCTAAAGAGCACAGATGACATTCTCACTGAAGCTGACTCTTGGCTCCTCACTACCTTCATTGTCCTCGACCTGAGTGCGACCTTTGATCCCGTATTGCACTCTTTCCTCCTTCATGGTCTCCAGGCTCTCCTCTGTCTGCGTCATCTCCAACCTCCTCTGTTGGTTTCAATCCTACTTCTTAAGCCGCAACCAATTCATCCAACTTAAATCATAAATTTCAGCCCTTATATGTCATTTCTGGTGTACCCCCAGGTTCTGTCCTTGGTCCTCTTCTTTCATCACTTACTCCTTGGCAATATGTTTAGTTAATATCAAGTTTCCTTCTTTTGCAGATGACACCCATCTCTATTTATCTAGTTAAGTTGACTCCTTTCAGCTTTAAACAGCAATAAAACTGAACAACTTCGTGTCGGTTCCAAATAATATGTATTAATGTTATTATAAAGTCATGAGTGGTGGACTGAAACTAGGGACTTTGAATGTTGGAACTATGACAGGAAAAGTTAAATGACATGATGAAGAAAAGGAAAGTAGTCAGAATGTGTTTCATAACTATGTCATGGAGGCAGCAGTCTAAGCAATGTTTAAAAATACTAGACTCTTCCTCCGGCTCCTCCAGGCAAATCCTGAGGTGTGCCTGGGTCTGCCGAGAGATCTCCTCATACTCCTGGATCATCCCAAAGGATCTCTAATATGTGAGGCATGCCCTGAGCACCCCTTTACAGAGGCGCTTGCAAAGTTTATCATTGATCGCCTGTCTAGGGTGGTGCACTGATGGACATCCTGGTTTTCAGATTTAGCCTCTTTGCTTTTTCTGAAAACAAGAGTTTTCTTTGGTTTGATTTTGCACATGTGATGACCAAACACAAATGCAGTTTTTAGAGCAGATTCAAGTCATAAAAGTCCTGCAGTTTGAGGAAGAGATTTTATCAGCAAACTGCAAGCTGAAAGAATGTGGATCATCCAGATCTGTCTGGGCTACAAGAAAAAACTGAAAGCTGTCAGAGTGAAAGATTGAAACAGCGAAGAAAGATTCGAGGGAGCAGAAAAAACCCTTTCACACATTAATCAATGCAGGAACTTTAGAAAAACTTGAAAAAGGGAGGTTGTGCTGGAAAATCAAACATGGAGATGTTGGGGAATCCTGGAAATATCTTGTTGTACAGTTAGGAGAAGTGCTGGTGTGTTGATCTGATGCTTACGTGTGCAGTCACTGTGATGATGAGTGAATGATGGAGATGAAGAACAGTCTCAGCTTTCATGTTGTTAGGCCTCATTTTCTCACAGAGAACAAAGTTTGCTGTAACTTTTTCCTCTGAGCCCTGCTGCATCATGGGACATTCCGATTCAGCAGATCAGCCACCATTTGAGCAGCTTTTTTTTTCTCCAAACCAGAAGCTTAATTTGACAGATGTGAAAAGGCGCTGCATCAAAGCAGCCGCTGCTTCTCGGTGAGGTATAAAATCTGGATCAGATGCTTCAGTTCGGTTCCCAGTTCCCCTACTGACCAGAATGCTCCTGCTGTGGCCTCACAGACTTCTAGCCTCTATTAAACTGAGAATGAGAGGAGCTCCGACTGAAAGAATGTGGGTTTTCCAGATGTTGAAGGAGGTGCAGCTTTTGTTTGGAAGAATGTTCTGCATCAAGACCACATTCCTGAATGGCTTCCTTGTTCCTCACTAACAGGGTGTGCTTGAATGGCAGCAGATTCCTCAGAAGGTAAAGGTTTCTTGCAGCCCAGATGATCTGCTTTAACAGTGAAGAAAGATTGAGTGCTGCCCCCTAGTGGACAGATTTCTGCCTGGAAACTCAGCCGTTCAAGGAACAACCACAAACAAAATCATAACAAAGAGTTTATTCACATAAAACATAAATAGTACTAAATAGTACATAGATGTGGAGAACTTGGCATCAAACAAGATGAGCCAACACTGAAGGTTCAGGGAGAGTTCTTTGAACAAAGTGTTAGCAAAGTTAGCAAAGTGCTGGGAGCTGTGACTGCTTCATGGGAATCACAGGTGAATGGGCAGAGTCACAGCCAGCCTGTATAGAAAACCAAAAAAAGTCAAAGGTCAGAGGTTGGGAAAACTGATCAAGCAAATCACGACAAACAGTGAAACTTCAGGACGGAGTCGCTTGCAGCTGATGACATCAAACTTCTGCACCCTGCAAAAGAGGCAAAATGTTTCCTTTGAAGAAAAGTGCAGAGAGATTCTATTCGATCTCAGATTCAGTAATGACTGTGCAATTAGTGTCCTGGTTTTGGAACATATGGACTAAACTCTCCACAGTATAGAGAGATGTGTTCACTCATCCAGTCCATATGTTTTGTGGATTAGGAGAAGGCATTTGACTGCGTTGTCTGTGAGCGTGGGCTCTAAGGGGCTTTACCGAGGGCTGTTCGGTAAATGGTGTATGCTTGTGTAGCGCTTTTCTGCTTTCCTTGAAGGCCCAAAGTGTTTTTCAGTCACAGACCCATTCACACACTGCTTCCGAACACTGGTGTCAACCTATGTGGCAATGTGGGGTTCAGTGTTTTAGCCCAAGGACACTTTGGTATGTGGGTGCGGAAGGTGGGAACCAAACCTGAAATCTTCCATCAGATGTCGACCGCCCTGCCGCTTCTTTACAGCTGGCCCGGAAATACTGAGAGCAATTAAAATGGGAGACAAAGAGTCGCCCTGATGTACTCCTCTCTCTATGTTAAAGAATTCAGAACAATATCTGTTTACTCTGACTTTTGACCCAGGATTTTTATACAACTTAAGCAATCATTGATTGTTCTCTAACTTATTCTTTAATAGGTTTACTACCAAACTGAATACTTTGTTATTTCTTCAGGGATATTTAGTTAAAATGTGGTTTGATTTGGTTTGGTTACATGTACTTTTATAAGGATTACAGGATTGGCAGAATGGGATACAGGTCCTACAGATGTGGTGTGTTTTTGTAGCAAGTACAAACTTTAAATTTTTGCTGTTGTTTTTTTCTTTCATTCTTATGATTCCAGATGCACTTTGACATGGTGGGCATCTTCAATTTGTTTTGCTCCTTGCACAATGACATCACAGCATTCTATTCTATTCAGTGGTGAAACATCTGACACTTTCAGTCTGTGTGCCTTCAAAATAAAACATGATCAGTGGCCTTATTAAAGGAACACTTCTCCACAAACAAAAAAAACAAACAAAAAAACAGAAAGAAACTCGAATTTGCAAAAACTTCCAGGTCTGATTTTATACAGACAAAAGTTTGTGAAAAAAATGTTCACATTTGAATGATTCAAAAAAATGTGATAAAACAAAGTCTGCCACATTCGTGGATACATGTTTGTGTTCAGTTTCGTAGAGCTCTGTAAGCTATGCGTGTTTCTTTTTCTTTCATCACAAGCATATTGGTTTGCAAAATCTTCAAGTTCTGGTTTCAGTTTTGATGTTTAGGTCCAGAGTCTGATAATTGTTCGAAGCACATCAGCTCCACATCAGGGAGTTCTAGTGGTGTTGTCCAGAGAGCTCAGAGGATCGTATGTTTGTATGTATGACATGGTCATAAAAACAAGGGATGCAGTGTCTGATTTTTTTAATGATGTTGTGCACTGTAGATGATACAATTCAAAGAGTTTGGCAGTTTCAGACAGAGGAGCCTGTTTCTGTACAATCTTCTGCTTCATTTTTCTCTCCAAATCATAAAGACGCATCAATCTGGAAACTGATTTTTTTTAAGGTGGCAGAGACTTTTGCTCATCCTTCTCTCTAAACCTCTGTATAGATAAGATAACAATGATCGGGGTCTGTGGAAGCCGCTGTCCTTCAGAAACTCATCAAAATGTACATTAATGTGAAAGCGTAGCAGAAAATGAGTGTAAATTCCCCCCTTTGAGTCACTGCTGGAAACCCTGTTATGTTGTAATCTCTTCTGACTTAACTGACAGTCCAGGTGATGCTAAAGGTCACGCCAGGGACTTCGACTTCACCTTTTCTGTCTTTCTAAACTCCTAAACATTTCTTTAGCTGCTGTCACACCAGTTTTTGATCATTTTTATCCTCTAAAACTTATTTTCTTACACTTTAATTGTGTGACAGCTCATCTACAGTGCTGTGAAGTTACACCATTTGTGTGAGTAATCTGCCCTTCAACAAACTGATTCCATGTATTAGAAGAAGCTGCTGGGAATAAAAGCAAACATTAGAAACCAGAGATAATTTGAAGAACAGGAAATAAGTTCAAAGGGATTCCGCTTTTGGAAAAATTCAATTATGACCTCAGTTGGATCAGAACTGCTCAAGTTTTCAGGCAGAAGTTCCTCTTTTTCAGCAAAAAAAAAAAAAATGAAAAATGACATGTTGCAGTTTCTGTTGACCAATCAGTGAATATAGAGGAAGTCTGGACTGTCTGTTGAAATTTAGAAACCACAAGATATTCAGTTCAAACTGGGTTTAGAAAATCACTTTGTTCTGAACATCAGAGGTAAAACGCTGCCGTTTCCAAACAAACCTTTAAGATCTGTTTAGGATTCCATCATCTCATCAGTGGATTCGGATTTTTCCAGGATTCCAGAATGAGAGCTGCAGTGAGCTTCCTCCTTCTTCTGATAGCTTTGTACCGAGGTGAGTTTTTATTTTCCTGAACTGTTTTTTCTTTCTGCTTCAGAACAGTTTCAGTTTGTCCGTGCATGCTTCAGTCATTTCTTCTGTACTGAAATGTCAAGAGTTTTGCTCAGCCTCTTCACTAATTTTAACCTTATCCATTGACCTTGCTTTAATGAGGGAGTTTGTGTTGGACTAGTGCTGGAGCAGGGGTTTCTGGGAGCTTTTGTGTGTTGCTTTGGTTGTGTCTCACAATACTATTTTTCTGCATGTTTTTTTTTTTTCCTTCAGGTGAGGCTCTGGAATGTAACTTCTGCTTCTCCACTGGGGGGGAACTGTGCACCCCCAACCAGCACTCAGATCTGCTCCAGAACCCAAAATGCCTGTGCTGCTGTCATTTTCCAAGGAGCTCTGAGTGAGTCTTTTTGGTGACTGGAAGACGCCACACACAAACTAATCAGTCTAGATTAGAGGTCTCCAACCTTTAACACTGAAAAACCTTTTCAGGCCTGTGTCTGACAGATTAAAGTCTATAGGAGCCACAATGTCTCATTTCACACTTTAGCAACATTTGATACAACTTTTATCATAAATATATATTGCATTTCTTTTTGCATCAATAAAATAAAGATAAAAAGAGAAAACATATTTGTATATAATGTGAAGCTGTGTTTTTTTTTTTTTTTTTTTGCTTTTGACTGAGGCCTGCATAACTTCCTTTCAAAATAAAAGACATCCTGTGCCTTCAGGATAATTCTGCTACAGCAAATTTACTTCAACAAAAATCTTTAAAACACAAGTCAAAAACGGCATTTTCTCTTGTTGTATCTCAATTCTACTTTGGGGACCCATCATCCTTTTCTCTATTTGCTGCTGCTGTTCCCTGAAACATAACTTTATTGTTTTATGATTTAATAGAAAAGGTATATACAGCAAAGAATGTACAGATTTATTGTTTTGCATCTCTCTTCTGAACAACTACTAACCGTTGCTTTGCAGCATAAGACAATATGTTCTTATAAAATAACTCATAAAATAACCAGCAGTCAGAGAAGATCCAAATTTTTAACAAAGTTTTGATTACCATTTGAAATCTGTGTGTTTTTTTGCCTTTTGATTTAGTGCAATGTCAGCAAAAACCTTTACACAGTTTATTTTACTGTTGTAAGTCTTGATAAACTAAACTAACCTTTCTTAAATTAATGCAATCTAAGTTGCCTTTACTTTAAAAAGTTATTATTACATTGCTTTTCTTAAGCAGGAGAGCCTCAATGGAGGGGTAAAAGAGCCACATTTGGCTCCAGAGCCTCAGTTGCAGACCCCTGATCTGGAGGTTCACTATTAGACAGTTAAGAGTAGGAATTATGAAAACTGATCTTTTCTTTATAACTTTTCTACCGACTCATCCTCAAAGTTATTGATTTTTTAAATTTACGCTTTCACACACAGGAGGAGATTGGATTTATGCCTTATTTTCTTCTTACTTTTCCTCCAGACCGTTCGTTTCGTCAGTGCATGAACATGGCTGTGTGTCAGGGATACATCTCCACTCCTGGAATCCTGGCTACATGCTGCAGCTCTGACCTCTGTAACTGAGACCTTTATCAGAGCCTGAAGACACGTCTGACCTTTCAGCTTCACGCTGCTTTGATTCCTCTGAAGAAATTCTGTTTTTTACAGATAATTATGTTTTGTTTTGTCACATATGCATAGGTACTATCAATGCTTTTACCGGTAATTGATTAACTTTTAAAAATATTTTTCAAAGTAAAATCAAATAATGATTGAATGTTCTTTATCATAAGATTTAAAACTAACAGCTCTGAAACTCTGATTTTTGCATGGATGTTCACTTCTTATTTAAGGAAAGATTAAATTTAAAGCAGAAAACTGCTCTCGCAAACGCTTTAGCTGTTCTGTTTTACAATTTCTAAAGAGTATTCTGAGTATTAGAATAAAATAATTACTTATAATTGTCATTTTGGTCATATTTTTGTTTACAAAACACTTTTTTTTACTCAATTTTTGTCAATATGACACAAACATTTGAAGGAGAGCAAAACTATAAAACATGAAAAATCAAAATCAAGTAAATGTAGAAAACAAAACACATACATGGATGATTACCAATTTTTCCAAAAACTAGGGATGCACTGCTCAAGTCCCTGTGCACAACTCTGCTTCAAGCTCATAAATGGAAGTCCTGGTAGCGCTGGTTTGAGCTCTTGCATTGACTCTATATGAGAACTGGACTGAGCGAGTATGATGTCACCTATAGAAAATGACTTACTTCCAGCTGCAACAAATACACTTGATTTGGTCACCTTTATTTTATCTTATTTATTTTGGTGATGCCAACACCACCATGTTGGGGCCAGTTGACGTCAGTAAGCAGTGATCGGTCCCAAGTCGGTCTGTGCCAATGTTTCTATGGCGACCACTCCAGTCAGGAGTGAGCTTGTCAGAAGTCCACACCCCTACCACTTCAAAAAGTGGGCTCAGGAGAATCTGTCAATCAAATGAAGAAGAATGGTTATTCTGACAAATAGAATGACTGAGTAATAGCTGTTTATTTCTCTAAAGAAGTCTGTGAGTGTGGCTTTTTGGAGCCCCGGGTACTTCCTACTTGAAACGCAAAGGGGGAGGAGCCACTCAGTCAATGAAAGAAACCTACGATCCTAGACCTGCAGACAGCAAAAAAGGCTAAGATAAAAATAGGTCTGATTGTCATTTTAGTTAAACTGGATGTGATATAAAATTTAACACACAGTTATTATATAGAATAGGAAATCAATGTTTCAGTTTTTATTAAATCTAAGCATTACATAAATTTTGTTTTGAAATTTTTCAATTTTTTAAGTGTTTTGTATGGATTTTTGCTTTGCAGAATTTTTCTTCATTTGTTGTTTCTTTGTTAATTTTAGCGTTTTCTTTGCACTTAATTTAGGAACACTTTCAAAAAATGTTTAAAGTTTTTCAGTTTTTAGTCAAATCTAAGCTCAGTTGTTGGCTATGGTCCAATGACATATTACACAATCTTAAATTGTTTACCCAAAACTGTACTTTTTTCCTTTTACATTCGTCTTCTTCTTCTTTTTAGAATTCCTTTATTTTCCTTTTATTCTAAATTAGCCTATTTTGAGATGCAATAAACGATGTATACTTTTATCAGTGGTTAACAGAGTTGAAGAGTTGAAAAACATGTTTACTTACACTCCAGACCAGGTGGTGGCGCTAATGCACCATGATGTTGTTTGCCAATAAGCAGAAGAAGTAGAAGAAGAACAGCACGAGATGCTAACAGCGTTAGCTTGTGTTCAGAGAACGGTGGCGTTTTGTTTGGACGTTTGATAGGTTTTTGGACCGAAAGGACGATTTGTGGTTCGCGTCGGAACTCTCGGCGTTTTCCAAAGTGTCGTAAACGATTGGCTACAGTGAAGAGGACTTTGGTGTTTGTGTGAGTTTTTTAAGGCACAGTCCTATTTAAGGGGTCTATTTCTGTATTAAACTCATACATAAGGCACACTGTATTCTAGGGTGCAAAACGGTGTGTTTAAAAAAAAAAACTTCAACTTGAAAATTTTGAAAACTCAAACAAATCTGGTAATTTTTTTAGCTAATAAGCTTAAAATTAATAAAGGAAAATCATCAATTACATCTATTATGGACCAGACAGAAAATGTCACTTAGAAAATGTTTCACTGAAACACAGCGAAAAGTTTTTCACATGACACAATCTTATTCTTCAGGGAGTTAAGCTTCTTTACTGACCTCAGAGTCTGCAGTCTGCAGTCTGGACCCGGTTAAAATTAACAAAAACGTTTAAAGATTTTTTATAAAAACTTGTACACGTCACAGGTCAGTCCATCAGAGCAAAGTATGAACTCATTTCTTAATAATGTAACTCTACCCAGATTAAATGAGGATCAAAGCTCAAACTTAGACTCTCCACTTTCATTGGCTGAACTTCATGAAGCTCTGTTGCTGATGCCCAACAACAAAGCTCCAGGACCTGATGGCTTTCCTGCTGAGTTTTATAAGGAATTCTGGGAACAGCTGGCACAAACTTTTTATAAAATGGTTACATTTATCAAGGAAAGCCAATCACATGCCACCTCATTTGAATTTAACTAACATAATCCTCCTTCTTAAACCAGAAAAAGATCCCAAAGATCCCAAGATCCATTTTGAAACGATTTTATATTGGTATAGGTCAATTCGACTTCATTCAATGAAAGATAGAGACAGGATCTAATGCCTGATTAACTCTTTTCTTTGAGCCACACATGTGCTGAAAGCATAAATGCTTTATTTATTTATTTATTCAATAATTCACTCATTTATTGATTGGTCCAGTCAGAAAATGTTAGTAAAAATAATGTATGTAAATAATAAAGTTATAATGTATAAAAATTGCTGAAAAAATGAACTGATATTCCCTCATGATGTATAAAATAATAAATGCATAAAATAAAAAAATGTCAAAGTGTGGAACAAATTTTTGGAAAAGTGACCATGAAACAATGACAATTTAAAATCAACAACAGCAACATCACAACAACTACAGTGTGTGTGGACAAAGTTATGAGTAGCTCCCAAAACTAGAGAGAAGAGAGGCAGAAGATTTCCTAACACCAAGTTAAAATGAGAAGATGACGTGCGTTTCTCTATCAGTCCACCGGGGGAGCTGCAGCACAAAAACTGTACACTTGATGCTGAGAAAGACAGTGGGGCTAATCTCAGATCAGTTCATGCTGCAGCTCTGATCCTCATTTCCACGTCCTTTTGATTCCTTCATCACTTTGTTCTCCACCTACAAGGTACACAGTCCAGTCACAATATCTCTGCAGACAAGTTGCTGATGCTTCTCCTGTCTACTGAATCAGGAAAACATCAGATTCTTTATTTTTCTTCCACCTGGAAAGAGAATAAAGATACATGCATATAAATTAGTATCTCCACATCCTTGTCAGTCAGTAATGCAGTACAGCCCCAGAAAGAGCAGCAGGAGCTTCAGTTCTTTTCAGCGCAAAAGCTTCCTGTCATCTTCACCTGTTGGAGCTTCTGCTGCTCTGATTGGCTGACTGTTGTCATCATTCTTCTTGGAGCTTTCTCAGATCTTTCTGTGTCTATTCTGTGTCTTTGCTCTCAGATTAAATTTACTATGAAACCTCTGGAAGCAACTGGACTGACTCCAACCCTCTACTGACCTCAGAGTCTGCAGTTTGGAGTTTGGACTTTTCATCAGATCTTGGAGCTGGTGAACATCTGAATCCTGCAGGTTGTTGTTCTTCAGGTCCAATTCTTTTAGGTGGGGTGGGCTGGACTTGAGAGCTGAGACCAAAGCATTACAGCTGGCCTTTGACAACTTGCAGTTTCTCAGCCTGAATCCAGAACAAGAGTTGTGTTTTAAGAAAAAGTTATTGTTTTTAACCCCCCATTTTTTTCTTAACAGGACCAAACTGAAACATCAGGCACAGGTAAGCAGCTTTCTGGATCCCTGAGCTCCCAAGACACCCAAATCTAAGTCAATAACCCTGCAGCAGGTTTTTGTGCAGGGGTTCAGCGTGGGATTAAAAAAAAACTATAGAAAAAAAGGTATTTTTCTGCAGCTCAGTCTGAAATAGAACCTCTGCTGTTTGGTTGAATGATCTCAGAGCTTTCACAAATAATCCACTTTGCTAAATTGTCTTACCGATATATATAATTACTGCTGCAGAAGCAGAAAGCTGATGTTAAAGGGCTAAGCTGAGGAAAGGAATCAGACTATTGTAGAGTAGAAGCAGGAACCAAAGGAAAGCCTCCTCAGCAGAAAATCAATCAATGGAAACATTCTTCCCTGTCTAGTTTTTCTCTTGTCCTTGACTTTATTGGAAAAAGTTGAGGGAAAGGAAAGCTTGTAGAGAAATAAATCAAACTGCTGCACTGACTTCAAACTGTGATCTGGATTTGCAGTAGTGAAATTACATGTACTTAGAAAATGTTTCACTGAAACACAGCGAAAAGTTTTCACATGACACAATCTTATTCTTCAGGGAGTTAAGCTTCTTTACTGACCTCAGAGTCTGCAGTCTGCAGTCTGGACTCTTCAGAAAACCACAAAGATGAAGAAGTCCTGAATCCTGCAGATTGTTTTCGCTCAGGTTCAGTTCTGTCAGATTGGACGGGGTGGACTTCAGAGCTGAGCTCAAAAGAGCACCGCTGATATTTGAAAAACCACAGTTCTTTAACCTGAAGCATACAGAAAAAGTGGATATGGTGTGTTTGAGTGGTCAATGTGCATCCCAGCCTCTCTGTATGAATGTGTCTTAAAACAGCCAGACTGTAGAGTCCAGATGGTACTGCAATTAGTACTGACTGAAGTAGGTTCTTCTAAACATCGGTTCATTATTAGTAAAAACTTTCCGACATCAGCTGACTCCAACATGAAGTGTCGCTATGGTTTCGTGTTTATATGCTTTCAGTAAACTTTCATAATCTTCAATTTTCACTGAAGAGTTCTTATCTGCAGCTGCCTTCTGCACAAACATATCTTTGTCTTTATTCATATTTTTCTGGAATCACATGAAAACACATGTAACCCTTCTTAAGTTTACTTAGTTTTATTTAACACTCACTTTAAAGAGTGTAATTTTCTGTTTCTCCACTGGTGGCAATATTTTGTATTGTCGTATTTGGGATTTGTTAGGAGTGATCATCCTGTTATTGTACTGATCTTTAACATTTTTGCGACATGTGCTCAAAGCACTGAGGGAGAAGAAAAAAAGACCTAAGCGAGTTAGTGTGTACCTGGGAAGATGATGAATCTGGTGAAAACCTAAACCTACATTGGACTTTGATTAATTTTGGGAAAATACGTTATCTCGATTGTTTTTTTTTTTTTCCTTGAAGTTCATCTGCAACCCCGGCCTTCCTTCTATCATCTCATCCACTCCATCATCCTTCTGTCATTTTACCTTCTGGATTCATCTCACCTCATCTACTCTACACCTCTACCGTTTGGACATTAAGTGGGTTGTCTTTATTTTTTAGTGAGTGCACTCGAGTCTGTGGTCTCACAGAACAGCTTCAACTCTCATCTTCTGCTGTCAAATCTTTCAGTGTAAAATAATTTTGGTTTTATGTAAGGAATCTCAGAGAAAGAGTTTCTGTTTCTATCAGGAGCTCAATGCTGCCATTGATGCTTTGTCATCTGCAAGAAAATGTTGCTCACACTACAGCTAAACATCCCACAACTTGCCCTACTTCTAGCTGAGGATGCCTCAGTGTTTGACAGACACAGCTGCTTTACAACTAATGTATAGTTGGTGAAAATTGATGCCAAATAAGTTGTTGAAACAACCTTCCCTGTGACATTTTTGTTCAAAGAAATCAGGCAGAGCCAGAAATCTGTGAAAATCTGACAAGATTTTGTTTGCATATAAACTTCATCAGAACTATAGTGTTTATTTCTGAACTGTTTTGAAAAAGCATTCTCATGTTCCATGTTTTAGATCCAAACAGATATTTTGGAGCTATTAAAAAAAAAGTGATCTGACTGCGTTTTTTGAAATGTTTGCATGGTTATTTTCAGATTTCCTGGATGTAATATCTGTTGAGAATCAGTAGCAGGGAGTAACAAAGAACCATAAAAATGGTAGGACATTAGTATGATGGAAACATTCTCCACTGTCTATTTTCCTTATTTTCCTGGACCTTCTTGGAAAAGGTCATCAGATGAAAGAAAGCTTATAGAGAAACTAATCAGACAGTGACACTGACTCCACATGAAAGTCAAAGTGAAATCACATGTGATTAGAAAATCTTCCACTGATACATTCTACTTGTCCTTCAGGGAGTTCAGCATATTTACTGACCTAAGAATCTTCAGTCTGCAGTCTGGACTCTGTAGAAAATCACACAGATGAAGAAATCCTGAATCCTGCAGGTTGTTGAAGCTCAGGTCCAGTTCTGTCAGATTGGCCGGGTTTGACTTCAAAACTGAGCTCAGAGCTTCACAGCTGATCTCTGACAAACTGCATTTTTTCAATCTAAAAGGAGACAGAAAAATGTGTGTGAATGGCGTAAATTGGCTAAGGTGTGATCAGGTGGTCAATGTGCAGCTCAGCCTTTCTGTGTATAGACGTGTCTGATCACAGTCAGACTGTAGAGTCCAGATGGTCCTGCTGTTGGTACTGACAGTAAAGTGGGTTCTTCTGAACATGGTACAATGAGAGTATTGACTGGCTGACTTCAGCCTACTCCAACGTGAAGTGTTGCTATGGTTTGTGTTTATATGCTGTCAGTAAAGTTTACAATGACAAGTTCTGATCTGCACCTGCCTTCTGCACAAACATATCTTTGTCTTTATGTTTCCTCAAGAATCATGTGAAAACACAGAAATGAGTCTGTGGTCTCTGAAGGTGCATTCACACTAAACATGATTTGCATGGCCAATTCGGTGGCCCGCCCCTCTCTCGCCGTGCTGCAAATTTGATGCTCGCCGCGTGGCCAAAAATGTGTTCGCTAGGCTCGCCGCCTTGTAGCAACTAATGTTGTTGATCATTACATGAAGCTTTGTCTATATTTCATTTACAATCCCTGGAAGACACGGATGATGTTTAGAGATCCGTTTCAAAAGTTTGAGCACTGATTTAGAGGTTCTCTGGGTATAGTGAGCTCAAACATCAAAAAGTTCTTCACCTGATACGTTCTTCCCATCCTACAGTGAGTTCAACTTATTTACTGACCTCAGAGTCTGCAGTCTGCAGTCTGGACTCTTCAGAAAACCACGTAGATGAAGAAATCCTGAATCCTGCAGATTGTTCCCGCTCAGGTCCAGTTCTGTCAGATTGGACGGGTTGGACTTCAGAGCTGAACCCAGAGCTTCACAGCCAATCTCTGACATACTGCAGTTCTCCAACCTGAAAGCAGACAGAAAAATTTGTTTAGGAGAAGTGATGAAAACTGGAGTTTCAGCAGGCAAACAGTTGACAATAGTTTGACAAGATTTAATTGGGGATGGGATATATATATCGGTGCCAGTATCTGTTTGGCTGATGAACCTGCCCTAATGAGAATCTGACAGATTGCATTCTCGGTTAGAATTTTGGAGCAAAAAACATGATGCCGTGTGCTGGGGATGGGGTGGTGTTTTGCAACTTGTCTCTTTTTGTTTTGTAATCTGCCCCCTCCTGTATTTCTTTAATCTTTCTCAATTTCCTTCATCTTCTTTTTCTTTTTTTTTGTACCCTTGTACCCCATCTCCAATATCCCACTCTCTCTTCTTTCTTCTGATTGGTCCAAAAGGAAATGCCCACAGATGTATATGAAGTTCAGCTTCGTATACAAAAGGGATTTATACAGATAAACACCTCATGTGCCCCAAGCAAAAATACTGCCCTAAGAGTAAAAATGAAATAAATAACAGTGTGCTGAGCCAAGCTCTGTTCGTATTAACCACCAGAAAAAGGTCTGCTGGAAAGACCCGTCTTCCTGCTGCAAATTGATCTCTTATGTCCTCATAAGAAGTTGTTGCTTTGTGTGTAAAAAAAAAAAAAAAAATCAATTGTTTCTCTAATTTAAATCTGCAGTTCCATGATTGATACATCTTTCCGTTAAAATAGAGAATGTGCCTATGTAACAAATATGTACAACTTGATAAACTAGATGTTTTTATTTTTTGCTTTAATGTCACAAATACAAAACATGATCGTTATTTTAATGATAACATTAAGTCAACCAGGATTTTAAATATGGATATTTGTGTGAATACTGTGTCAGCATTTACACTATTGTCGTCCTGTTTCTCTTTCTTATTTATTTTTCATTCGTTAATTTTTTGCACTTAAAAACTCTGTCACACTTTCAGCAATTTCTGCAATCTTGGTATGAAACGCTCAGCCTATTAAGGACATACGTGCTTGGACTTTTGGTATTCGTACCTCTTACGCATTTGAGCATTTTACGCAATTTTTACTTTTTTTTTTCCCACACAAAATTTGTTTGAAGTCTTTGTACACTTTAAAGCTTTGCACTATTGCTATGAAAACATTCAGCATGTTCAGGACATTCATGCTCGTACTGTTGGTATTATTGCATTTTATTAATTTTAAAACTGTATGCTAACCTTTTTAGCAAATTTGGCATTTACTGTGGGTTTTTTGGGCTACTTCTGAGTTTAGCTAATATGTTAGCAAAATGCTAGCTTTTTTTTTGCTAATTTGGCATATACTGAGGTTTTTTGGGCTAATTCTGAGTTCGACTAATATTTTAGCAACATGCTTTAGCAACTTTAGCAACTTCACCATTATGCAAATAGCTTTAGAATTTTAAGCAAACAGCTTCAGCATATCAAGCGACAGCATTCAGCAAACAGCATTCACGCTAGCATTATCGAAGGTAATGCAATTTCTCTAGTTTTATTTTACCTTTAACAGTTCTTTACTATTCACCTCTTCACTGATATCTATCTGGCAGTTTGATCATTGTAAATAAGAAAAACTGAAAATGACTTAAATGAAAGCTGACCTGAGAGTCTCCAGTTCACAAAGTGGACTCTCCAGTCCAGCAGAAAGATGCTTTACTCCTGAATCCTGTAGCTTGTTGTTACTCAGGTCCAGATCTCTGTGACTAAAGGATTTAGAGCTGAGAACTGAAGACAGAGCTGTACAGCTTCTTTCTGAGAGGTTGCAGCCACTCAATCTGAAGAAAACAAAGACAGCTGTTATTTAAACTTTTATTATTTTTTACTCAAATGCATTTGTTCACTAAAGGTGGTTTTCATGAGAGTTCTTACAGAGCTTTTTGGAGGCTTTGATCACTGGCAGAAGCCTCAGAAAAGCCTTCTCTGAAGCAGAGTATTTACTGAGGTCAAACACTTCCAGATCTTCTTCTGATGACAATAAGATGAAGACCAGAGCTGACCACTGAGCAGGAGACAGTTTATCTGTGGAGAGACGTCCTGACCTCAGGAACTGTTGGATCTCCTCCACTAGAGAACCATCATTCAGTTCATTCAGACAGTGGAACAAGTTGATGCTTTTCTCTGCAGACAGATCCTCACTGATCTTCTCCTTGATGTACTGGACTGTTTCCTGATTGGTCTGTGAGCTACTTCCTGTATGAGTCAGCAGACCTTGTAGGAGATTCTGATTGGTCTGCAGTGAAAGACCCAGGAGGAAACGGAGGAACAAGTCCAGGTGTCCGTTTGGACTCTGTAAGGCATTGTTGACAGCGCTTTGGTAGAAGTTCTGAAAAGTGTTGTTTCTGGTTGAAATGTATGTCAAGGGATTAAAAAACCAAGACTTTTTTGTTCTTCCATGAGATTGACTCCAGAGGTGATGAAGGTCAGGTGGACATGAAGAGCAGCCAGAAACTCCTGAACACTCAGATGGATGAAGCAGAACACCATGCCCTGGTACAGGCCTCTCTCCTCTCCAAAGATCTGTGTGAATACTCCTGAGTACACTGAGGCTGCTCTGATATCGATGCCACACTCTGTCAGGTCGGATTCATAGAAGATCAGGTTTCCTTTCTGCAGCTGCTCAAAAGCCAGTTTTCCCAGAGACTCCATCATCTTCCTGCTCTCTGGACCCAGTGAGGATCTGTCACAGCTCCTCCATCATACTTGACCTTCTTGACTTTGGCCTGAACCACCAGGAAGTGAATGTACATCTCAGTCGGGCTCTTGGGCAGCTCTCCTCCCTCTCTGTTCTTCAGCAGATCCTCCAGAACTGTAGCAGTGATCCAGCAGAAGACTGGGATGTGACACATGATGTGGAGGCTTCTGGATCTCTTGATGTGGGAGATGATCCTGCTGGCCTGCTCTTCATCTCTGAATCTCTTCCAGAAGTATTCCTCCTTCTGTGGATCATTGAACCCTCTGACCTCTGTCACCATGTCAACACACTCAGCAGGGATCTGATTGGCTGCTGCAGGTCGTGTGGTTATCCAGAGGCGAGCAGAGGGAAGCAGGTTCCCCCTGATGAGGTTTGTCAGCAGATCAACCACTGAGGTGGACTTTCTAGGGTCAGTTAGGATACGAGTCTTGTGGAAGTCCAGAGGAAGTCGACACTCATCCAGACCATCAAAGATGAAGATGACCTGGAAGTCTTCAAAGCTGCAGATTCCTGCTTCTTTTGTTTCAGGGAAGAAGTGATGAACAAGTTCCACCAAGCTGAACTTCTCCTCTTTCAGCACATTCAGCTCTCTGAAAGTGAATGGAAATATGAAGTGGATGTTCTGGTTGGCTTTGCCTTCAGCCCAGCCCAGAGTGAACTTCTGTGTTAAGACTGTTTTCCCGATGCCAGCCACTCCCTTTGTCATCACGGTTCTGATTGGTTCTTGTCTTCCAGCTGGGAGTTGAAAGAGCTCTTCTTGTCTGATGCTTGTTTCTGCTCTGTCTGCTTTCCTGGATGCTGCTTCAATCTGTATAATCTCATGTTCTTCATTCAGATCTTCAGTTCCTCCCTCTGTGATGTAGAGCTCTGTGTAGATCTCATTCAGAAGGGTTGGGTTTCTTGCTTTAGCGAATCCCTCAAACACACATTCAAACTTCTCCTTTATCCCCGATTGGACTTTTTGTCGACAAACTGCAGCAGGAGATCCTGAATGAAGGAAACAAACAGAATAACTAAACTCTCTCCAGAATAAGTATTTGGCAGAATCAGAATTATTTCCCTACACCTATGGCTTTTCTATATCACTACATTTAGCCCTCCAAGCTGAGAGATGTTGAAAAAATAGTTTCTTCCATTCCGGACGTTACTACTCCTCAATGACGCCATGAATACTTGCCAGTCATCTACGTTAGCGTCGCCAAGAGGAGACGCTTGTCCCTGAGCTCCCTAATCTATCTCTTCAGCAAGGCTCTTTGTCTTGTCTCCCTGTGACCTCTCTGTTTTTTTCACTTTCAAGTAATATGGATCTAATTTATTGGGCTGCAAATGAGATCAACCAAATCTTCTCCACCATGAGAAGTGGGAAAGCAAACCCCATTTGCCTCGGAGGTACATTTGCGGCTGGATATGTGAATTACCCATGGGGCAAATGGAGCATTTTCTTTCTATTACAACTCTCTCTGGAAGAAGTTGAAGATGTTTACATCTTGGATTAATGACATCCTACTTTCTGATTGGAGCTGGCGGAATCTGGATGTAACAGTAACTGGCGAAGCGGCCTACAGTGAAAGGCTGGCTGGGAGTACTTTTTGATGGGATACTTAGAGTCATAGAGACTCAAACTGTTTGGACAAGAAGATTGATACTCTAAATGTCCACGTGTATCGCATCGAAGTCTCCCATGGGAAGATGGAAACCAGCATAGAGCGGGTTATGGCTCGACTTGGAGCAAACCATGAAAATTGACCTGGACCAGTGAGCATACCACCACAAGTAGTACCATGACATTCAGCGAGCAGGCAGATGTGGTATCTGTCTGCGCCTAAACAATCATCTCTAATTAGACATTCCCAGACCAAGGGCACACTCCCTCTGCTCACCCAAAACAAATCAGCTGAATATGTAATAAGCAGAGCCAGTTGTCATGGAAACCTACATTCTTCCCCTCACCATGACCCTTTCCCTAGATTTCAACACCATGGTGATGTATGGGAGTCCTAATGTGTTGACCTTTCATATTTGTAAATGTGTTTTGACATCATATCCTGTACTCCCACAATTGTCTTTCTGAGTGATTAGCGCTGCCAGATTTGTGTGGCTACAGCTCACCACTGGGCAATGTGCCTTTGTATGTGTTGCTCAACCACAACCAATTTACCTTGAGATAAATAAAGTATCCATCCATCACTACAGTGATGTTTTTAATTTCTAGGTTTTGGGTAGCATCCACTATGCACACCATTTGTTGAGTCATCAGTAAATCTTCATTTATCAGCAGCTGAAACCTTCAGAGAAATCCTCTTACTGCTCTGCAGTCGATCAATCAGTTCCTCCTGCTTCATTCTCCTCAGGAAGTTCTCTGTGATCTTCATCAGTGACTCTCTGCTGCTCCTCTGTTCTTCATCTTCATCCTCCAGCTCCTCCTCCTCCTCCTCCCTGTGACTCAGAATCTTCTGGATCTTCTTCAGCTCCTTCTTCACAAAAGTAACAATGTTGTCCTCCAGCAGCTGCAACAGAATTCTAGATGAATGAGCCAATCAGAGTGAAGTCATGGAGCCAAACATCAGCTCCATGTTGGACACACTGACAATCCACTGGTCTCCAAAGTGCAGCATGGAGATGACTGTGGACAGAATGATGGAAAAGTAGTTGTTGTTCATGTACAGACCAGAAAGATGGAATCCAGCTGTGTTTGATGCTGCTGTACAGACTGACCACTGGGAGTCTCTGAGCTCTGCTGGTCCATTCTGTGGAGAATCAACCATTCTGTTTGTGCTGGTGAGTTTTCAAACCAAAATAACTGGAATCAGATCAGTTCACCAAGTCACAGCTAGAATGTTATACAAACATCCTGTCAATGACCCAACTTAAAAACAAATAAGCATCTTTAACTAATTTCTTTTGTGGTTAGATTTAATAATGATAAAGAATATATTTTTTAAAATCCACATTGAATTATATAAAATGTCAAACTTGAACACAAAAAGATCTTTTGATTCTAAATTTGACAGTTGAATATTCATATTTAGAACAACAAACCAATGGATTATACATATTCTGCCCATGTCTATAGAAAGTAATTGATGATGTGTCTAAACTTTGTCATTGAGCCAAAGCTGAGAAACCCACCTGCTAAACAACAATCTTTGACAGTAAGACTTTAAGTGGGAACTCTGGTTCAAACCAAGATCTTGAAGACATTTAATCAAGACCCGAATCTATTTCTTTCAGGACCATAAATAGCTTCAAGCTGCAGACATTTGAATGCAGTAGAACTGTAAAATATACTCAGAGCTTTTTTTTGCCATCAGTAAGTCATATCAGTCAAGTTTTTGCTTTTTTTCTGCAGCAAAACTTTCATGAAGTGCTGTAAATTCAGCAGGAATTTTGTGTTCAGGAAATCTGCAAGGTCAGGTCTGCATCATATGTTTTATTTTTAAATATCCACCAAAATATTAAAGATTTCAACACACTGTCCAGATTCTTAAAGAGAATGCATTTTTGCAAGATTTTTTTCTCTCAATTATCGGGGAAAAAACATTTTGACAATGAAGAGATCTGCCCCCCAAGCGAGAGACACCAGGAGCTGTAAACAGCTTCCACCAACTTCCGGTGGGACACCTGACCAGGTCGCGACCAAATCTCATTGGTCGCGACCGATGAGATTTGGTTGCGAGATTTGACACAGCATTGAGCTGTGTCCAACGAGCCGGCTCACTGAAACTTCAATGCCATTTTATCAAGTGAAATTGAGTGTCTGAACGCCTTTTGATCTTGACATGGTGGATTCCTTTTATCCCACAATATGATCGCGTAGCTCTCAGTAGAGTGAGTTCTGTTGATAAAATGAGCAGATATGTTGCTGAACATGTGTTGGTTGGTATGCACAAGTGTGGGTGTGAACTGGATTTGGTTAAGTTTGTGAAGACTCTTGGAGCCAGCAGGTATGTTTTGTAACAGGTATGTTTAGACTAACATTCACATGATTGTGATGGGTATAAGCTTCCAGTATTTTGTATTTTGTTGCCTGTAGTTTAACGACTCTACCCTCTCTTCCCTGTAATCGTCCTCTAACTTCTATAATCCACGCTTAACCCTTTTCTTTTGTGAACCCCCCACCCCCCAACTCTATCCCTTTCCCCCCCTTTCTATTTCCGTCCGGTCCAACAAAAAGAACACAAACAAAATTAATATAAATAAAGTTTGGTTTAAATTACAAAAGGGGTTTAGGTGAACATACGCGTTGTGTGTCCGAAGATATAACCTTCAATTGTAACAGCAAAATCTGTTTTAACCAAGTGGCAGTTCGGACAAACAAAAGTTGATTTGATACTGAAAATAAATAAACAAAAACCTGCTGAAACCACTGTTCAAAATTCTTTAGTGAGTCTTCAGAGTGTAAAAAAATTTACTCTTTAGTCACAAATTCATTTTCAGTTCTTTAACAGTGAATTGATCAGCTGATCTTCTTGAGGAAAACATTTGTTGTTCCCACTGAAAGCTGAACTCTGCTTTGTTCAGTAGAAACTGGTTCTTACTTTGGATCTGAAGGTTTTTCAGGATCCATTTTGGACTGGTTCCTCTTCACAGTCCTGTTGCAAGATGCTACAAACTGGTCTGTCTGTGTGAACTGCTGACCTCTGGAAACACAAACATCGTTCCAAAGTTAGACGATCTGCTTCAAAATGAACAAACATTGACTACTGGTCAGAATACAAATTTTTGATAAAGACAATTTTAAACTTAACTGACATGTTTTGTAATTTTGTGTGAATTAAACAATATTTTTTCAATAAAATAGTAGTTTATATAAATTCTAAATGACAAACATTTTATTAATTTTACATTTAAGTTGTTGGTTCTACTAAAAAATTATTTATTCCAATGTTTTGCTTTTAACTATGGAAATGTGTAGCTTTTATCAATAATTAAGTGCTCTAGAAGTTTTATGCCCTCTGCTTTACAAAGCACAGTTAATGTTTAATGTTTTTTTTGTTAATAAAGTTGCCTAAAAATCTTCCAGATTAGGTCTGCTCTGTATAAATAAGTTCAATAGTTTTTAGAAATTCTCACCATGAGGTTAAAGTAGTGCTTTTATTACTACTTTTGAACCGATCAAATTGTTTAATTACTTGCCTGAAGAGGTAGATCTGATGGATTGTTTCCACACAAAACCATCTCTAAATCAATCCAATCAGTTTTTATTCATCAATCAATTGTTTTCTAACCATTTCAAGAAATACTGTAATCTGATAGCAAGAAATTATTTGTGAAAGTAATTAGAAGCCTTCACATTTTTTCCAGATTTTTGAAGTCCATCAACACACGTATCCATTCATCTGTTTTTTTTTAACGTAGGAAGCTACCATCATCATTTCTGCTCTCCCTCCACCAGATGGAGACATGGAGCAGCAGCAGCAAACACTCCATGATGGAGCAACATTTCAGTCATTCAGTCACTTTGACAAAGAAACAACAAACTTCCTGTTTCTACAATTCAGGAACAGCAAGCAGATCAAGAAAAACAGCCAAATAAAACAATGAGGAGAAAACAAAGAAAGACAAAGACAAAAACAAAGAAATTCCACACCTCAAAGCTGCTGCAGAAATGGGACAAAAACATCTGAAAAGACAAATGGACTACGTTTTTGTCATTTCTGTAAGGACCAATTTGTTTTAATGAGGATTTCTAATAGTAAATTTTTTCCTCGTAAAGTTTAAACTCTGACTACACAATTGAAGAATTAAAACAAAGCTTCAGTCAGACCAAGCACAAAAACTCATGGAAATTCATGTTGACCACTTGCAATACATGTAATAATACGAGTGCGGCACTGACTGCACGTATTTTAAGTGGGTCCAAGGCTCAATTTTTTTGTTCTTCACCCAATTAACCTTACACCAACCGTAACTTTAAACCCTAACACTTACTCCACATCAGTGCGACCAAGAAAAAAAGTTCAGCACTGGCCGCACACGTATTTAGGCAATTATGTGTGAATAAATACTTTCTTTTTTTTTTTTTTAATTCTGCTTATTTAAAGCAGATTCAAGTAAAAGAACATAACTAGAAAAATTGAAAAGAGATTTGAGCACAATCAAGACTTAACACACATGAGACACTGAAAAACATGTTGACTAAAAATATTATCATTGCTATGCTGACGACATACAATTATATATTTCCACCAAATCTGTCACCTCCTCAATTCACTCTAATCTAACTCACTGTCTAACAGACATCAAATCATGGTTGCAAGAAAATTTTCTCAAACTCAATTGTGACAAAACAGACATAATTTTAATTGGTCTGAAAAGCATCACTAAATCTCTTTCAAATTTCCTTTTCAATTTTGACAACACCATATTTTCTGCGTCACCTGTCATCCGTAATCTTGGAATTCTTTTTGTCACCAACTTTACATTTGAACAACATGTTAATCTAAACACCCTGTGTCGCTGTATTCCATTGCTTCTGCCACCCTTTGGAAGAATCTTCCTCGACACATTCATGATTGTACTCACCGTTATTTATTAAAAAAAAAAAAAAAAACACTTAAAACTCATCTTTTTAAAACTACTTTTAACCTTTAATTTTACCTTATTTGTATGTATTATTTGTAAATACTTTCTATACTTGTATGTTTCTTATTATTGTTTTTATTCTATTGTAATTGTTTGTTCTTGTAAGCGTCTTTGAGTATCTTTAAAAGCGCTATATAAATAACATTTACTATTGTAAATGTATTATTATTAAAAACGAAATTAACTGGTTTGGGTCTATGGACACTGACAGCAAATTTAACACAGTAATTTATTTATACATATGTATATATGTGTGTACGTGCGTGTGTGTGAATTTTAAGAGTTTAAAATGATCACACAAAAGCGTAATAAATGTTTTTTCTGCATTTTTTCATCCACTTATGCTTGATGGTCTCTCTGCTATAAACAATTCTTTATTGGGTTGTTTGTCTGTTGGAATCTAAGAGTTCCTGAATATGGAATCAGGAAACATTACTCACCAGGTATCACTACTGTGTTCCAGCACAAAGTCATCTGTAACTGTAATCTATTACTTTTGTAATGACTTCCTCACAAACAGATCACACAGATTTGTATTGAGGAGAACAGGAAGGTTAGTGAGTCAGAAATGAAACATTTGAACTCCAGAACTTCATGATGTTTGTGTTTCTGACAGAAACTTTTTTTTCTGTTTGTTTACTGGAACGTTCTGACAGGAAGCAGCAGTCAGCTGACCTGTCCATCTCTGGTACTGAAACCACAGTTTGATTCCAAGAAATAATAGGAAAAAACCAAATACAACTGATTGTTGTTTACTTTGTAAACAATAATCTTCCTTTTTGTTCATCAATAATCAAATAATGAGGAAACTTTTCAAACAGCGGAGTGGTGATAATTTATCGAGAAAAAAGATTTTTAAGTATTCAAAAAATCAAGTTAGTGCAGGCAAAGTTCAAGAAAAAAAATTCAGTTTCTTTAAAGATCTGTGAAAGAAGAAGAGTCTCTACTCACCGTATGAACGCAGCTGCAGAACAGATCAGTGATTCTGAACCAGGAAGAATCCACCTGTGATGGAGGCGGGGCAGCACTGGTGGGTGGGACAACAGGTGATGCAGTTTAACTGCAGCTTGAAGCTGAAGTAGAATTTTTATGTCAGATTCTCCTCCTGGAATAAACTGTGACCCTTCCTGGAATCAATCCCACAGCCTGCCTGTTTTCTACAAATTAAACACCCACTTCCCCATAATCAGACGACCAGTATTTGATCAGGTTTTATTCTGCTTTCTCCTTACCTGACGCTACCACTGTCTAAGCTGGGGGGAGAGGGAGTGGGTGGGTTGTTTTGCCCCTGTTAGTGCTTCTTTAAAACTTTAAGGATGAAAAAAGCAGTAAAACAAACCCTCAAGGACAGATTTAAGGTAAAAAAAGAGTAGGAAGAGGAGAAAAACTGGCTCAAAGCAGAGGTTTGTCTGTTTTATTTACATTCATTTGCTTGGAAATCCACCCCCCCTTCCCTGCATTTCTGTCAAAAAATGCTTTTGTTTTTGGTCAATAAAGGTGAATTAACTGGCGATCTAGTTTTTAATTTTTTTTCCTATCTTTAACAAACCTATCCTTCCTAAACCTTTAACAACTGAGATCATTAAACCTTTGGAGACGTCTATTACAACCTACCATGTCATTCATTGTAATTAAACAGGGGTGTAATTGTTAGAGTTTCAATATTTTGACACAAAGTTTTTAGGTTCAAGTCCCGCCAGAGAGTAGGATTTTTTTTTTTTTTTTTTTACAATAATCAGAAGTGGTCATCATTTAAGTTTTGAGAGTTAAATTAAATAAATTCTTAATGCTACATATTCCAGGCAGTTACATTGTTTTTTGTTCTGGACAGTGGTGGAGGTGTGGATATTCTTTGTGTTTGTTATTGCGGGGGTGGTGGGTGGGGTGGTGCAAAAAGATCCTTTTTTGCCTAGGGCGCTGTGCAGCCCATGGCCGGGGATGGCCACAAAATTGAGAAAAAAAAGTCACAGTTTACCTAAGGTGGGTTTTGGATTTTGGCCCCCTGTGCAATTGAGTTTGATACCCCTGGTGTAAGAGCTCTAAATAATTTCAACAAGAGACCTACAAGACCCATGGTGGCGCAGTGGTTAGCAGTCTTGCCTCGCAGCAAGAAGGAAACAATTTCACTATTGGGGTCCTTTCTGTGTGAAGCTGGTCCAAAAACATGCTTCATAGGTTAACTGGTCACTTGTTCTTAGATCTGCATGGGTTTGTGGCCCCAGACTGGTGACTTGTCAAGTGGTGCCCCCTGCCTTTGCCCATGAGTGGCCGGGTTAGGCTCCAGCAGCCCCCAAAGGGATAAAATGGGCTTAGAAAATGAAAGAATGACCCACAAAAGATAGAAAGGTAATTTCAAGTGTTTGTGTGTGGTTTAATTTAAAAGCTTCTTCATTGTGACAAACTGACCTCAACTGGATCAGAACAAGTGCATGTATTAACCATGACTCAGCCAAAGCTGAGAAACGAGCAGATTCAAGTCTGAGTGTGAACAAGTCAGAACAAGCAGTTGGAAGATTTTATCAGTAAACAGCAAAGTCAAAGAATGTGGATCTTCCAGGAAAAACTCTGAAAGCTTAGACAAGTCAAAGATTCAAACAGTGAAGAAAAATCTGAGGGAGCAGAAAAGCACTTTGTTAATCAAAGCAGGAACTTTAGAAAAATGCCAGAAAAAACACAAAAACACAAAAGGAAAGTCTGAATTTTCCCATTGTTGAGCCTGTGACTTTTTTCCTTAAAGCTCAACATCATAGGATATTCCAGTCCAGATGAGAGGGAGGAGTTTGCAAACAAAAAGGAGCTGTGTAGAAATTCCAAAAGCCATGAGCCCTTCCACTTCACTGTGATTTCTCCAAACTTTCATGAAGTACCAGTACCTGCAGTAAAGCATGTTGTGGCTGCATTTAGCATCTTTTTAGTGACTGTTTTTCAGAAAACCAGGCGTTTAGTCCTGTTTTATCTCTGCAGCTGGAATCCTTCCTGTCAGACTCTTCCACTTCAGCCCCTTTAACCTTGTGTTAACATTTCAGCCTTTCTCAACTCTCAGGTCTGACTGCTTCAACACTCATTTGTCCGCCTCATAACTGCTAATCTACTTTCAACCACCTGATGCAGTGCTCTGTCCCTGACACCTTTCAGCTCTCTACAGAGACTTTCTGTGATCGTCTGTCTTACTCATCATTTAGATTTTCTTACTGACAGGTAAAACTGACAAGTTGTTACAACACAGCTGACATGATGACATCTGCTGCAGAAGCACTAACGCTTTAAATGGCCATTACGGTTGTGATAACAAAGCAGAACTGTTTCTATAAGAAAGTGAGCAGAAACGTTCTGTTGCTATTTTTCTCCCAACCCGAAGCTTTACCTGACAGGTGTTTAAACATGCTACACCATAGCAGGCACTGCTTCTGGGCGAGCAGTTGAGCCTGGCTCTGATTCTATTGCCACATTTCCATTCCCCCACAAACCAGGGCAATCCTACTGTGGTGATATGCTCACTTCAGCATTTTGGCCTCAAAGGCTTCCATCTGTTTTAAACCCAGACCCATTTTTCCTTAAAATGAAATTATATGGAATATAACACAGGCCAAGCAGACCACAGAACACTCTGATAGTTTTCTATTACACTGATGTAACAATTAGTTTGTATTGGGTTAAAAAAAAGTCTTAACTAAAGCTGAGCCTGAGAAGAGCTCTGACTGAAAGAATGTGGATCTTCTAGATGATCTTTAGAACTTTTCTTTTCCGTTGAAGGAGGAGCAGCTTTTGTTTGGCAGAAAGTTTTACAGCAGAACCACATTCCTGAAGGACATCTTTGTTCCTCTGTAACAGGGTGTGTTTAAACGGCTGCATATTATTCAGAAGATAAAGGTTTCTTTCAGCTTTGATGATCTGAGAAAAAGACTGAGGGCTGCACCCTAATGGACAGCTTTCAGGCTTGAACAAGCAGGTGAGAATCAAGATGCTGGGAAAAAAAACACGAAGATGGTAAATGGATTATACTTGCACAGAGCTTTTCTACCTTACTTGAAGGCCCAAAGTGTTTTACACTCACAGTCCCTTTCACACACACATTAACATATTGATGGCTGCTCTAGTGCCGAACACTGGCATCAACCTATAATCACCAGAGGCAAAGTGGGGTTCAGTGTCTTGCCCAAGGATGGGAAACACATGGATGGGCAGGTAAGGTGGGAAATGAACTTACAATCTTCCAATCAGAGGTCGACCGTCCTACCGTAACATGACATCCCCCCCACGTGACAAAGTCTCAAGAGTTTTTTCATAAAACACAAGAGCTAGGTATTAAACATCACAAACTGATACTGAATGTTCAGGGTGGCTAGCACACTGCAGGTTAGCTTAGAAGAAGTGGGATACTGAGAAGACTAAGGAGAGTAGACGTACAGGGAGATGCAGTGTAAGGTGAATGTGGAGGTGTCAAAGGTCAAACAAGGGGCTTATGATGACTTGTGTGCTAGGTTGGGTAGTAAAGAGGAACAAACTGACCTATACATCTTAGCAAGGCAGATAGACTGAGATGGGAAGGGCATGCAGCAGATTAGGGTGATTAAGGATAGGAATGGTAATGTGTTGACAGGTGTCAGTAGTGTAATAGAAGGATAGAAAGAATACTGTGGTATTTTATGAGGAAGTCTAAAGTGACAGAGATGTATGTCAGAGCAGTGCAGGACATGTATGAGGGCTGTAAGACAGAGGTGAGGTGTGCTGTAAGGGTAACAGATGAGTTCAAGGTGAAGGTGGGATTACGTCAAGGATCAGCACTGAATCCCTTCCTGTTTGCAATGACGATGAACAAGCTGACAGATTCGATTAAACATGAATCACAATGGACTACGATGTTTGCAGACGATATTGTGATTTTTAGTGAAAGCAGAGAACAGGTGGAGGAGAAGCTAGAGAGGTGGAGGTTTGCCCTGGAAAGGAGAGGAGTGAAGGTTAGCTGCAGCAAGACAGAGTACATGTGAGTGAATGAGAGGAACTCAAGTGGAAGAGTGAGGTTACAGGGAGAAGAGATAAAGACAGGGAATTTGAAGAATATAGGGTCAACAGTCCAGAGTAATGGAGAGTGTCAAAAAGAAGTGAAGAAGCGAGTGCAGGCAAGTTGGAATGGATGGAGAAAAATGTCAGGTGTGATGTGTGATAGAAGAGTATCAGCTGAGATTAAAGGAAAGGCGAACAAAACGGTGGTATACAAAACAGTCATGTTCTTCGGTCTAGAGACAGCGGCACTGAGGAAAAGACAGGAAGTAGAGCTGGAGGTAGCAGAGAGGAAGATGCTGAGGTTCTCTTTAGCAGTGACCAGGATGGACAGGATCAGGAATGAGTTAATCAGAGGGACAGCACAGTGGTTTATTGGTTGGTTAATTGATTGGGCTTATTTATTTCAAGCATAAATTTTGGACAATACAAGAAAAAAAAAATCACACAGATTTATCAAAGTCATTACAGAGATAATGAAATACATTGATTTAAAAGACTCACTTAAGTCACTTTTGATTCATTAAATATAGTGAATATTAACTAAAGTCATGTAGAGCTTCATTGATTGCTTGAAAAGCTTAAAAATGGTAAGAGGCAAACTTTTGTCATGTAACAGTTATGTAATCCTCATTGATGATCATCACAATACAATGTCCTATTAATCAAAAAATCATCCCCACACGTTGTAGATCAAGTTTTCGGGTAACAATAGAGGGCTTCTTGATTATACTCTGAAATAATTCTTACAAATTTTCATTAAGCATGAATGATTCACACTTTAAGTTACCAATATGTAATAATAATTAATTACCATTAGAAAACATCATTGCATTAATCCAGTAATCATTGCTACATATTTCAGATCAAGTACATTATTGATTGTCATTAAAACAATTAAAACATCATTACAACTCCTTGGTTGTAATTAAAAGAGCTTTGATTAAAAATTATTCAAACACCAGTTGATCATTAACTCCTCTCGTTTTCATTTTGTGAGATTAAAGTTCCTTTATACATGTTTTATATTTGAACATTGAGCTTAACCAGTTCCAAAGTTTAGAGACAGAAACTTTTCTTTGTGGTTCTTCTCAATTTGATCTTGAAGTTCCTACATCCCCTCAGTTCGTAGCCTCCTTTATTTACTAATGCCATTTTATGCAGCAAATTTGAGCGTCGGTTATGGGGCACCATTTGTAAACCGGTGCAGTAAACTTTTAACAGCAATATTTTTTATTATTTAGCCTCTTTTATGAGAAAAAAAAAGAGGTGTTTTTTAACATGGGGAATTGTGAATTATGAAGTTGTGTTTCTTCTATTTCTGTGTATGAAAATAGGAAACTTAGCAGTTCTACTATTTTCCAACACAAAATTCATAGCGAGGAACAAAGACCAAAGCTATATGTACTCCAGATTTGGTGCAGGCATCATATAGTAGAGTTTAAGAACTGCATGTTGAGACTGCAGGAGCAAAATATTCTGAGAATCAGGGAGATTCACACAGACAGAATTAGCCTTGTAAAAGCTTGTTAAATTAATTGTCAATTTATTCATTCTAATTATTGGAATTCAGTTAAATCATAAAACTGTGACAAACATTAACAAATATGTGAGAAAAGCATGGCAATATGATCAAAATCTGTATTTAAGACAAAATGATTTTTCAAATATTGAAAAGTTTAAAACTGCTTGGTAAGAATAAGCCAAACTTTAAAGTTGAGTCTCTTTAATCAAAAGTCTCCACAGTGGATGAAGTCCTCAGATCTTCACAGATGAGTTCCACAAAGCTGAAACGAGGCCTTGCTGTGGATCTGAGTACAAACTCTGGGAATTGCAGCAGATCTTTGCAGCAGCTGCAGTCATGACAGCCATGATGGAGACTTTCAATCCACAAGAATTCAAAGTCCTTCATCAACATCCCTGGACTTGTTTCTGTGTCTTCTTCTTCTTCTTCTTTTTTTTTTTTTACTGTTTTGGTCTTCTACTGAACATTCAGATCAGTATTAAAGACTGAATTTCACACCAAAAGGTTTAGCTCTTTTTCTGCTTCAACTTGGATCCAATCTAGATCTTCAAACCCCAGCCTCCAACCATTCAGGAAGGACCAGAGCAAAGGAACCATGAGACCAAGCAGGGTCATGACCCCTTGGTCTGAAAACAGACACCCAAGCCAGAAGTGAGAAGACACTAGTTTTGTTTTGTTGTCACAACAAAACTGTAACTGAGTAAATGTTAAATTTTTCTATCCCTAGGATTGTTACCATGAGTCTGTTTTGAGTTCTTTGGATAGCCTCAAACGGATCTGTCTCTCATAGTTGAAGGTTGCCTATGATGAGAATTAAAGGCCTCTATCATCCTTCGTAGAGAGAAAATTTGCAGAACTGGCGACTGAGTAAATCCTTGTTTCCCTCGCTGTAGGCTGTGCAGCTGGGAAAAGTCTGTATTAGTGAAACATTTGACCTGAATTGGATTATAACCACAAATTTTCAGGTACTTAATGTGATATGTTTTGCTTTTTTTGTGTTGCTGTGACACAATCTTCTCAATGAATGTAGTTTAGTCAGCAATGGTAATATAACACAAAATGTGATGTCCACGCATGAGATCATCTATTCCCTTTTAGTAAGTGTTGCACAAGATCATTTGAGCTTCAGAGAAATGTGACATGTTGATATTCACTAAAACTTGGACTAGAATAAGAAAGGAAAACAATATTTTGAATTTGGATTAACAGCAGTTTCTATCTTTGAAGAACTAAAAGAGAAATACGTTTACAAGAATCAGTCTTTCACTGAGACTTTCGGGAGCAAACAAAATGAAAACATGAATCTGAAAACCTATTACTGAGTGAAAAGGCAGACATGTACAGACTGAACTATCTGTTCAGCAAAAAGTTTATCTGATGGGACTACAACCTTTACTCTGATTTCAGAACAGAGCCACTGAGGAACAAGTCAGGAATCTAAACCCAAATCCAGGGTAAAGAGGTTCAGTGAATGTGGTGTTGTAGGTGTAGATGTGGATCAGTGAGTCAGAGGACACTTTGAAGAAGGACAGAGTTCCAGCAGGACAGTCCACATACACTGCTACTCTGTAAGTGGAAGAGGGGGAAGAAGGGGAGGCGGAAGAGAGGGAGGAAGAGATGTATATTTCATTGTTATTGTGGCAGACAGAGTAACCACGAACATGAGAGCAGATCAGACTCCAGGACTGACTGTTTTCTCCAAACAAACAGTCATTACTGTTTCCTTTTCTTCTGATTCCTCTGTAACTCACTGATATATAAACTAAATCTGTCCACTCAACCTCCCAGTAGCAGCGACCAGTCAGACCATCTCTACACAGCAGCTGATGACTCATGTCAAATCTGTCTGGATGATCAGGATATGACTGAAGCTCCTTCTCAAAGGTCACCTTCCTGTTGTTGTCAGACAGTTTGAGGTTTCTGTTCACTGTGTTTGTGTCGATTGTGAGGCGACAGGAATCTGATGGAGAAACAAACACAATCCAGATGCAGTTATTGATCCATCATCTGTTCATTGATGGACACTTTGATGAGTGTAAATGAAGAGAAAGCTTGAAGATGTTTCAGTGTTTTCTGCTTTGTTGCTAAGAATCAAATCATAAACACACTTACACTTCCTCAGACCTGGAGTCAACCACTGGACTCCAGCAGGCTCCGCCCTAAAAAGAGGAAGAGGTTCAGAACAGCACAGCCTCTTTCTGAATGTAAACATGGATATTACATTGCTCTCATCCTTGGATTGCCTATCTGTTTGTTACATGATGTATGAATCATGTTACTGTTTACTGAAATATTGAAAGAATGCTTTCTGAGATTATTCAAGAATCAACATGCACTCAATTTTGTCTGTTGAAAATATGTGCACGTGATCTGATCAGAACTGGATTATGAAAACTATACAAAACTATAAAATGAGGTAATTATCTAGGGGTTTTTGAAAGTCTTGTTTTTCATACTTTGTTCGTTTTTGAGTGTTATCTGTTACTTTATTGTGAGACTCCAAAACAACTATAGGTCTTTTGAATCACTCAGGCCTAAATTTGCATTCACACTGAACCTATTGCAAAGGCTGCCAGTTTCAATGTTTATGTCAATGGTTCAGATCTGAGATCCTGCGGCACAATTTGAGCGGCGGGCACAGCGAGAAGGTCTGGCAGCAGTGTTACGGCCCCAGCTGTGTTTTTTTTTTTCTTTTTATCTTGTGTTTTGTGTATTTTACTTTTGTATCAGCATGGGACCTCTGTGTGTCTTGTGGATATATGTCTGTCTCTGGTCAGTTTCAGGTGCGGTACTGAAGACGTGGCTCCTATTATACCGAAGCTGGTGAGGCAGCCTTTCAAGGATTGTGTGGACCTCCAGCCCGTAAGAAGGGAGTTCTGATGCGACATGTCTTTAGTTCATCTCGACTCTCTTCTCTATTTTCTGATTCTAACTTGTGTTGAGCAGACTAGTGTGCTTTGTTGTGTTTCTGTGTGTTTTGTGCAGAAGTTTACTTTTTGTGGTTTTATATATGTTTGATAAGTGACATTAAGTGAAGCCGTAGGGCTAAACTGTCATTTTCTTTCACGTCTTTTCTCCTGCTTCTGTTAGTTTAGAGAGGCTAGGGTTTGTCATTGTTTTTTTCTCCTTTTTTTGGCAGGTAAGATTTTTGTGATAAGTTAGGTGGGGGGTTTTGATTGTTGTTTTGACCTTTAGTTCATTCTGAAACCTTTTTGCTTCACCTCTTTCAGTTATTCTTGATTGTTATTTATCCTTTTTCTTGAAAATAAATTAAACTGTGTTGGCAGACCCAAACTTTTATCTTTTTTGTTGCTTGAAAGTAGCCCATCCCAACTGCTGTTGGGCGAAGGTACACACGTGGAGAAAATTGTTGGTACCCCCCAGTTAAAGAAGGAAAAACCCACAATTCTCACTGAAATCACTTGGAACAAGTAACAATAAATAAAAATGTGTTGAAAATTAAATAATCAAAATCAGCCATCACTTTTGAATTGCTGATTAACATAATTATTTAAAAAAACAAACTAATGAAACAGGCCTGGACAAAAACGATGGTACCTCTATAAAAGATTGAAAACTATTTGACCAGACTGACATGATTAACTCAGGTGTGTCCTTTAATTGACATCACAGGTGTTACCGAACTCATAATCAGTCAGTCTGCCTATTTAAAGGGAGACAAGTAGTCACTCTGCTGTTTGGTGAAAAGGTGTGTACCACACTGAACATGGACAACAGAAAGCGAAGGAGAGAATTGTCCCAGGACATCCGAAAACAAATGATAGATAAACATCTTAAAGGTAAAGGCTATAAGACCATCTCTAAACAGCTTGAACTTCCTGTGACAACAGTGGCTCATATTATTCAGAAGTTCAAGACCCACGGGACAGTAGCCAACCTCTCTGGACGTGGCCGCAAGAGGAAAATTGATGACAAATTGAAGAGACGGATCGTTCCAATTGTATCCAAAGAGCCCAGAACAACCTCCAAAGAAATTAAAGGTGAACTCCAAGGCCAAGGTACATCAGTGTCAGATTGCACCATTCGTCGTTGTTTGAGCCAAAGTGGACTTCATGGGAGACGACCAAGGAGGACACCACTGCTGAAAAACAATCATAAAAAAGCCAGACTGGAATTTGCAAAAATGCATGTTGACAAGCCCCAAAGCTTCTGGGAGAATGTCCTTTGGACAAATGAGACCAAGCTGGAGCTTTTTGGTAAGGCACATCAACTCTATGTTCATAGACTCAAAAACCAAGCATAGGAAGAAAAGAACACTGTCCCTACGGTGAAACATGGAGGAGGCTCAGTAATGTTTTGGGGCTGCTTTGCTGCATCTGGCACAGGGTGTCTTGAATGTGTGCAAGGTACAATGAAATCTGTAGACTATCAAGGCATTCTGGAGAGAAATGTGCTGCCTTGTGTCAGAAAGCTTGGTCGCAGTCGCAGGTCATGGGTCTTCCAACAGGACAACGATCCAAAACACACAGCCAAAAACACCCAAGAATGGCTGAGAGAAAAGCGTTGGACTATTCTAAAGTGGCCTTCCATGAGCCCAGATCTGAATCCCATTGAACATCTGTGGAAGGAGCTGAAACATGCCATTTGGAGAAGACACCCATCAAACCTGAGACAACTGGAGCAGTTTGCTCATGAGGAGTGGGCCAAAATACCTGTTGACAGCTGCAGAACGCTCATTGACAAATACAGACATCGCTTGATTGCAGTGATTGCCTCAAAAGGTTGTGCAACAAAATATTAAGTTATGGGTACCATCATTTTTGTCCAGGCCTGTTTCATTAGTTTTTTTTCTTTTATAATTATATTAATCAGCAATTCAAAAGTGATGGCTGATTTTGATTATTTCATTTTCAATAATTTTTTATTTATTGTTACTTTTGTAAGTTTCAAGTGATTTCAGTGAGAATTGTGGGTTTTTCCTTCTTTAACTGAGGGGTACCAACACTTTTGTCCACGTGTGTAGGTACACCCCAGACCAGGGGTGCCCAAATCCAGACCTCGAGGACTTGTTTTTTCCCACCAACCTGCCATTAAAGCTTCTTATTACCTGATCTAGGTAATCAGCACCAGATGAGGCAGGGTTTCTGGAAAACCAACAGGAGGTTGGTTGTATCAGCTTCTTAATGTTTCTGGTCTGTTTTCTGAGCTGATAAAGTCGGTGAATTAAGCATTTCTGTCTACTTCATTGCAGTGTTTTGGAAAATAACAGTTTAAGTCAGAAGACAGAATTGGAGTTTTGAATGGAAAAATAAAGCGTGCTGAAACTTGAGACAAGACAAATTCATTGTTTTGTAACTGACAAATAAGTTAATTCTTTGTCCCCAAGTTCTAAATCAAGACCAATAAGACTCAAGTCAAAGAAAAAATGAAGTGTAAAAAAAAAGAAACCTGACGAATAAAAAGTTGAGCATTGGGAATGCACGACAGTGTGGGTCATGTTCTTAGACTTCTCTGCTGCCTTTAACAACATCCAGCCGAGCCTGATGAGGACCAAGCTAGAGAACATGCAGGTGGAAGTTCACCATGTCCTGTGGATTAAGGACTACCTGACAGGTCAACCACAGTTTGTGAGACTGCAGAGCTGTGTCTGACACCATGACGAGCAACACTGGAGCTCCTCATAGAAACTGTGCTGGCTCCCTTTCTATTCACCACCTACTCGGCTGATTTCCAGTACTACTCTAAGTTTTGTCACCTCCAGATGTACTCGGATGACAAAGCCATAGTCAGATGTGCCAAGAACGGACAGGAGGATGAGTACAGGGGCCTTGTGAAATGTTTTGTCAGTTGTTGTGGGGAGATTCACCAGCAGGTGATCATGGCCCAGACAAAAGAGACAGTGATAGACTTCAGCTGGAGCAGTCCCTACCCTCATCTACCCACCCTACCCTAAATGGTTGTCCTGTAATTTGATTAGGTGGATTGAAACAATGTGGACCTAATTTGATTGGATTTTGAGCCAATTGTACACAATGATGCAGATTTATACAAAGACAGACAGAGAGTGGTTTATGTCAACATACTTTTCAATATTTGGATGCTGGGGCAAGTAATACGTTTGTTTTTTTAGTCAAACGATTCAAGTTCAGGTGAAGTCACAAGTTACTGCTCTTAAAGTCCAAGTCAAGTTGCAGGTCTTGATACATTTTGTCAATTTGAGCCTAAAGTAATCAAATTCATGACTCAAGTCAGACTCCAAGTCATGTGATTTGAGCTCACACCTCGGACACAAAATCAAAGATTTTGCAATGATCCAAGGACAGAGCGGAGTGAAGGACATCAAGCACCTTTGTAGCTTTTCTTCAGCTGTCATATATTGTATATGTCAGCAACAAACTCCTCCATACCTAAGAGTGTCCAGTCTCCAGTGTGGATCCTCCAGAGCAGCAGAAAGCAGCTTCATTCCAGCCTCTCCTGGATGATTGTAGCTCAGGTCCAGCTCTCTCAGATGGGAGGGGTTGGAGTTCAGAGCTGAAGCCAAAGAAACACAGCCTTCTTCTGTGATCAGACAACCTGACAGACTGGAGACAAACAAAACACATGGTAGGAAGTGTGAGAAGATTGCAGTGAAGCTGAAGCTGCTCTCTGGTTAACAAAATTTTTCCATTCATTGCCTTGCGTTTTCATGTGATTTCGACTTCATGCAACAGTTTGAAAAAATGTCCCATTTAGAACTTTCACTCTGCTGGAACAGAACCGCCCAGACCTTAAGGTGGACCCACCGCCTCTACATTTACTTTAGCTTCAACCTTCTCCCCCCATTCTGAGGACCACTTCCTGAACTGGGTTCTGCTAATTTCATGTTCAGCTTATGAGCGAAAAGAAAGCAGCTGGTTTGTAGCAGTATCCGAAAACAGGTGATCGATTAGTTTTCCAAAGTTTGTTTTAATGAACAGAGATGCTCTGCATTTGTTCAGATATACTGCAGACTTTTTGAAGTGATCTGTCCTGAAGGACTGCGAAAAAAACTGCAGTTAACCACCTGCCCTTTTTTGTCAAAGGCATTTAGCTATGCCATTTAGTTTAGTTATTTCACACACAAATTGTCCAAAGAAACCATCACAGTGGAAAAACAAACAAAAATCATAATCTGCTTTATTTCACCAATTCATGAAAACAATAACTACCAATATACATAATTATTGTTTTTTTCCCGGTTCCGGGAGAGGACGAGCTCTCCTGATTTAAGTGACTTTAATCTTGAATTATCACATAATTCTGCAATATAGAGAGAGCTGAACATGGCACCAAAGAAAAAACGAGAAACATCTGACCTTGCAGAGCTCAGAATTGCCAACATCAAAGCAAAGCTAACTCCACTGTTGGAGTTAGATGCTAAGCTAACACCTCTGACACAATTTGCAGAAGAATTCCGCCGAGAAAGAGCGATGAATGAACAACTAGATACTCGGCTTGACCTCCTGGATAGATGAGGAAGTGACTTGGATCAACAAGTAAGAATGAATAGTATATTTCTCACAGGATTTCAACTCAAATCCCGGGCATGGCCTGGAACAGAAGATAGCGGGGCTGCAATGGCCACAGCCGAGAGTGCGGATAATCAAGTTGGATCATTTCTCACTTCTAAAGGGATTTCCTGGGATGTGATTGCTATTGAAATCTGCCACCCGCTTCCCAGGAGAAAGGAATCAGAAAAACCAGCGATCCTTATGAGGTTGGTAAATCAAAAGCACAAAATAGCTTTGATGAAGCAAAGAAAACACATAAAAGGATCTTCTATTTATCTTAATGACCATCCCTCCAATTATAATGCTGGACTGGCAAAGCATGCCAGGCTCCTGAAGCGGAGGAAGCAGATAAAGAGCACCTGGGTGCTGTATTCCAGGATCTATGCTAAACCACTGGGTCTACCGGAAGTGTCTAAGATCGTAAGAAGTAGCATAAAAGACTTGGAGTAGTGTATGTTCACGACGTCTAAGCCTCTAACTGATGCAAAATAAGAGTCAAATATGATTTCAAGAACATATGACGTGTAGGATCTACCACTGTATCTTAGGTCAACTTTGACCCTGATTTTCAGCAGCAATTTCAGTCCTGCAGACAAATTCAATCTTAATTTACTTGCTGTCAGCTGAAGGACAATGGACGTGACAAACAAAGTCTGCCGTGATAACAAGAACTTAATAAACTCTGTTCAAACCAGAAGAACGGCTCTTAATCAGACATAAGAAGGAATACTGTCTTGGACAGAGGGTCAAATCAAATAACTTGACTTGGTTTCCTAAAATGTGATTCATGACTAAGGATCTTTCTGATGAAAATAATCTGCCTGTATTTTTAATTTTTATACTGATTTATGTAAATGACTTTTTCAGTTGTTGGAAACTTGCTCTATATTGCTAAGTTTTTCTCATGAGAAACAATATACATCTGTGATGAAGAAACAGAGGCGATTGGATCCATGTGCAAAAAAGGTTTAATAGCGGGCAAGAGCAGGCAAGGCAAGACAAGTCAAAAACAGGCAAGAGTCAAAACACTAGAAGGCAGGGAAAGGTATAATGCTCAGACTGTTGGCAAGAGGACAAACAAGACTTCACACTGAGCAGAGCTGGGTGCCAGATTAAACGTACACGAAATGGTTAGCAGTTGTTGAACAACAGCTGGTGGGACAGAGAGAGGTGGTTGATGGGAGATGAAGTGTGAGGAACAGAGACCAGGTAAAGGTAATACTCAGGGGATGGCTACCTCTGGTGGCTGAAGGAGGAGACAGAGCCTTGACTCCTGATACATTAGTGGATGTTTGAAACTTACACCACTGATTCTTTTTTACTACATAAGCTTCTAACATGTTTAAAATAGTATTATATCTACATACATAGCAATGTAATTCAATGGATGCTTAATGACTTAAATCAATGTTGGTCCAGTATTAATATTTGATCATAAGTTATGAATCGGATGTTGATAACTAATGCAAAGTGAATGGTGTGTGTACTGAGGAGATGTATTGAGGGTGTTTGTGTAGGACTGAAGTAGTGGTTAACATCCAGGAGGGGGACATAAGAGGACGGCCTAGATGGTAGTCAAATGTAATGAGCTAATGTGGAGCTGAAGAATTACAAGTGACTCCTGAATCATTGGTCACGGCGTGCCTGTTCAGACACACACTACAGTGTGGTCGAGTGTTGTGAATTTGGAGCAATTAATGTCAGTAGCTGGAAACCATGAGAGTGAATGCGAATTGCCTCCGGTACATTTTTCACAACAGAGTCTGTTGTGTCTTATGACATTATATTTAAATGGCGAGTTCTTGGTTGAACCTTTTTTTTCCGGTTCCAGCACAGATCTTTGATTTATTCACATCACTGATTCTTTTGATGAAACTACTCTGCAAAAAAAAAAAAAAAAAAAGGATGGTGGTGGTGGTGGTGGTGGTGGTGGTGGGGGGGGGGGGGGGGGGGGGGGTTGAAATCTATACTGACTTGTTCACATCACTGATCATTATTATTATTATTTTTATTTATTTATTTTTTGCATATGCTCCAATCAAGTCTATAATAGTGTTGTACTTACATGCAAAGCAGTATTACTTACTGTTACTCAAGGACGTTTAATTACCTGTATTACTGTCAGAACAGTATAAATACCTGATTATTAGTTTACAAACCGGTTGATATCTAATGTAAAGTAAATGGTATGGTCGAGTTGGGGTGGGATTATATAAGTTCGCTTCCTCCCACTCCCTTTCAAGCAGTCAATTTTCTGATGCCTAGTTATCCTATGTTTGACATGACTATTGTTGCAAATCTTTGTTGTTGTTGTTGTTGATTGTGTTACACATGTCTTATATATTTTTCTTGTCTGCTTGAAATAAACCATTTCAAATCAAATTAAAAAAAAAACATATCTATAGCACTTAATGGAAACTACAAAAAGTTTCTACAAACAGTTTTCAGTAACTGTCACAATTAATGTTAAATGATTTTGCTATTGTTGTTATTTCTTCTTTTTTTCCATATTTTATCTATATAGCCCTATATCACAACAATAGTCATCTTTTTTTTTTTTTTAAATTTGTCCTGTCCAACAGCTGAGCAAACAGATATGAGCTGAGAGCCTCTTGCATTAGACAGATTTTACTCTTACAATCGGGGGTTATAAATCATTGGGAACACAAAATGTATGTTGGTATAAGCCCCTTTTGTAATTTAAACAAAACTTTATTAACATTAATTTTGTTTGTGTTCTTTTTGTTGGACTGGACGGAAAAAGAAAGGGGGAAGGGGGGGGGGGGAACACGACGACAGTTGATTATAGATTTAAGGGGATGACTTTTTTTTTTTTTTTTTTTTTTTTTTTTTTTTTTTTCTTCTTGGCTCATCAGTTTACTTTGGACATGCATCCTTAAAGCAGTTGAGTCAAAGTCCCACATCATCTGAGCCCAACATAATTATTATTATTTTTTTATTTTTTATTTTTTTTTTTAAGTTATCCCCTGTGCATAAGTGAAAGTGAAGGTGATAGTGTAAAGTGCAAAGAGAAGAAACAAGAAGGTGTGTGTGTGTGTGTGTAGTGTAGTGTGGATGACATCATGTTGTTGTGTTGGATGTAACACCCCAAGATGACCAGGAGCTGAGAGATTCAGAGTTAAGGAACCACAGCAAGCAGTGATGTTGACCTTCCACACCAGCTGGACAGCTGCTCATGATAACAATCACATTTCAAGCTGGATCACCGCTGGTGCCGGTGTGTTGGGTCGGTGCAGTGCAGCAGCCCTCCCCAAGTGTTCGAAATCCCCCCCCCTCCTCAGTAACCATATACCCGTCCAGCCCCAACAGGTAACAGGACGCACGGCCGAAGGCCACCCACGTCGCCCATGACGGCAGAGCGAGAAAGCAGCTCAGTAGCCACGGTGGGGCACCGGTCGGCCGGACCGATACATACCAGCAGCACCGAGAGTCAGTAATGGGTGGGGCCGAAGACCCCCCCACCCCAATCATCCTCCCCGCCACTCAGTCCAGGGAGAGGGACACGCCCCATCCCACCCCGGCAACAGGAGGCCGAGCGGAGGAGACAGACCCGCAGGATGGAGTCCAGGGCCGCTCTGCGCCACCCCCCCAGCAGCCCGGGCCACCATCCCCCCAAGAGGGAGAGCCCCGAGAGTCCAAGCCGGCAGAAGCCCCCCAGGCCGTCCGCCACACCACCCCCCCAAGCCCACCGGCCCCCAAACCAGCCCAGGCGAGCCCTCGGGTCGAGCCCCAGCAGCCCCCTTCAACCAGATCTGGGCTCTGCCCGGTGGGCGAGACAGGGGAGTGCTGGTCTACCCTTGGCAGCCCCAGATGTCATTGCTGCCCCCCCCCAGGCCAGGTAGCGCCAGATCCTTGGTCCTACACCCTACCCGTGTGTGACAGTGATTTAGGTTTAGGCTGTGTTCCGAGTCCCAGATCGGAACACAGTGAGTGTGTGCTACCAAACCTGTGCATGTAAACTAAGTGCCGATAAGGTGTGCTAAGGTGCATTAAAAGAAGGGCATGAGT
>BOLG01000447.1:0-164694 GCA_016861445.1 Oryzias woworae
GTTTTTTTTTTTTTTTTTTTTTTTTTTTTTTTTTTTTCTTGGCTCATCAGTTTACTTTGGACATGCATCCTAAAGCAGTTGAGTCAAAAGTCCCACATCATCTGAGACCAACATAATTTTTTTTTTTTTTTTTTTTTTTTTAAGTTATCCCCTGTGCATAAGTGACAGTGAAGGTGATAGTGTAAAGTGCAAAGAGAAAGAACCAAGAAGGTGGTGTGTGTGTGTGTAGTGTAGTGTGGATGACATCATGTTGTTGTGTTGTATGTAACACCCCAAGATGACCAGGAGCTGAGAGATTCAGAGTTAAGGAACCACAGCAAGCAGTGATGTTGACCTTCCACACCAGCTGGACAGCTGCTCATGATAACAATCACATTTCAAGCTGGATCACCGCTGTTGCCGGTGTGTTGGGTCGGTGCAGTGCAGCAGCCCTCCCAAGGTTCGAAATCCCCCCCCTCCTCAGTAACCATATACCCGTCCAGCCCCAACAGGTTAACAGGACGCACGGCCGAAGGCCACCCACGTCGCCCATGACGGGCAGAGCGAGGAAGCAGCTCAGTAGCCACGGTGGGGCACCGGTCGGCCGGACCGATACATACCAGCAGCACCGAGAGTCAGTAATGGGTGGGGCCGAAGACCCCCCCACCCCAATCATCCTCCCCGCCACTCAGTCCAGGGAGAGGGACACGCCCCATCCCACCCCGGCAACAGGAGGCCGAGCGCGGAGGAGACAGACCCGCAGGATGGAGTCCAGGGCCGCTCCGCGCCGCCCCCCCAGCAGCCCGGGCCACCATCCCCCAAGAGGGAGAGCTCCGAGAGTCCAAGCCGGCAGGCAGAAGCCCCCAGGCCGTCCGCCACACCACCCCCCCAAGCCCACCGGCCCCCCAAACCAGCCCAGGCGAGACCTCGGGTCGAGCCCCAGCAGCCCCCTTCAACCAGATCTGGGCTCTGCCCGGCGGGCGAGACAGGGGAGCGCTGGTCTACCCTGGCAGCCCCCAGATGTAATTGCTGCCCCCCCCAGGCCAGGTAGCGCCAGATCCTTGGTCCTACACCCTACCCGTTGTGTGACAGTGATTAGGTTTAGGCTGGTTCCGAGTCCCAGATCGGAACACAGTGAGTGTGTGCTACCAAACCTGTGCATGTAAACTAAGTGCCGATAAGGTGTGCTAAGGTGCATTAAAGAAGGGCATGAGTTGGGGGTGGTATGGAGAGGCGGCAGCGCACTCCTGCCCCGCCGCCTCTCGACCGTAGGGGGTGGTATGGAGAGGTGGCAGCGCACTTCTGCCCCGCAACCTCTCGTCCTTATGTGCCCCCAGCCAAGCTCGGCACCTCCGGTCCTGTGTGTGAATGTGTGGTGAGGTGATAAGTGTCTCTGTGTGGTTGTGCTCATGTCCAGTGGTGTGTATTTAAAAAAGGATTGGCAGGAGCTTAGCCTGGGAAGGGGAAGGGAGGAGTTGTTGGTGCTCCTCCCCCTGTCCCACCGGTAAGATAAGGGCAGAGCCCCATGCAACCACAGGGGCCGTAGCCCAGGGACCCACAGGATAGTCCGAGGGGCAGCAGTCCAGGCAGGGAGCCGCGACGGCCACCAGAAGGTCACCTCAGCCGGTCCCAGCCCCCAGTCCCCCCAAAAAAGAGCGACAGCGACCCGAAGGACCAGGAGGCCAGCACAGCCCGGCCCAAAGCCAACCCCAGGCCAGGCCCCACCCACCGAGCCCCTACCCCCAGGGCAGACGGGCACCCCCCACCCCCCGACCGACGGCAGAAGAGGAAGGGAGCAGAGGCGGGGGTTTACCGGCCCACCCCAACCGACGCCCCGGGGCCAGGTGGCATGCAGCGGCGCACGCCAGCGCCCAGCGCCTCCAAGCGCCCCTCAAACTACCAGTCTGGGGATGCAAGGGACCACCACCGATGCAACCCGCACCCTCAGCAGCTGAGCAGGCACATGGCACCTTCGGGTTAGGGGGAGGTCATCTAAAGTGATTCCATTACTGAGGTGATAGACCAGAGGTTTATCAATTCTCAATTCGAATGTGTCGTGAAGCTGTTCTGAATATAATGGAATGTGTGGAGATTCAGGCCCAGTACTTCATTTTATTTTAAAATGAGCTAGAAAGGGTTCCACATATCAGTAAAAGCTGCTAATTTGCTTTTATTAGTAAATGTTATTTTTTCTAGTGATATATATTCTATTATGAGGTTTATCCAATGACTGGTGTGTAAACAGGTTTCGATTTCCAGTTAAGGAGAATTACTTTCTTGGCGATAGTTAGAGAAATTAAGACTGAATTTCTATATTTTAATTGGGAGATTGTCAAGTTCTTGAGAGTTACCCACTAAACATAGCGACGGAGATAAAGGGACTCTGCAACTCAAAATTGTAGATAGTTTTTCTGTCACTGTTGACCAGAAGCTATAGACAGGAGGGCAGGACCATGTGGCATGATAATAATCATCTGTGTTTCCTAGGGTGCACTGGGGGCAGATATCTGTCTTAACTAGACCCATTTTAAACATTGTCCGTTGTGTGATATGAGCCCTGTGTATTACTTTATACTGAATAAGTTGTAGGTTTGTGTTTTTTGTCATAGAGAATATATTATTGCAGATGTCTGTCCAAAGGTTGGGGTTAAGAGGGTTGTTAAGTCGTTATTCCATTTGGTTATTGGAAGGGCTAGTTCCGTGTCGCTACTGGATATAAGTTTGTAGATTCTAGATACCAGTTTTTTTGCCTTTGGGATTTTTTTAATTTCTTCAATAAATGGTGAAGGTTCCAATAAGTCACAGTTGATCTCTACTTTGGATTTGATTGCAGATTTTAGTTGTTGATAATGTAGAAAACTGTGTTTTTCAATACCAAATCTCTGAGCTAACAAATCAAATGGTATAAAGTGGCCGTTAGTGAAGAGATGATGAAGATGAGTGATACCTTTCTGTTGCCATGATGGGAAATAAATGGGTTTCTTACATATCAGAAAATCAGGATTGTGCCAGATTGGAGTTAATTGGCATGGTGTTAAAGAAGATTTTGTAATCTTTATTGTCTTCCACCAGGCTTCAGAGTTGAGTTGATTGTGGGGTTTTCAAAAAGAGGCATCTTCTTTATCGATGTTGGAAGAAATGGTAAGTCAGAAATAGGGATACCCTTGCATTGGTTTTGCTCCAGGTTTTTCCATGAACTGTGGTTTTCTATTTGGATCCATTGATTAAATACTGTATTTGAGTCGATAGGTAATAATATTGAAAATTAGGGGCTTCTAGGCCTCCCTGTGATCTCTGTTTTTGCAGTGTCGCTAGGCTAATCCTGGGCTTCTGGTTTTTCCAATAGAACTTTGTCACTAATGAGTTAATTGAACTGAGCCATTTATCGGTGGGGGTCACTGGAAGTACTGAGAATAAGTAGTTCATTTGCGGCAGTATTTTCATTTGACTGTGGCTATTCGGCCCATTAATGAGAGTGGAAGGTTGGTCCATCGTTTTAAATCTTGTGCTATTTTATTGAGTAGAGGGATGTAATTTAGTTTGAATAATTCGGATAGTCTGGAAGAAACATTGACACCCAGGTATTTAATATTACCAGTGCTGAGTGGCAGAGAGTCATTTTGAGTTGCAGAGTCCCATGCCCCGTCTGAAAGTGGTAGTATAATTGATTTTTGCCAATTGATGGTATAATTTGAAATTTTTGAAAAATTGTTAATGGTATTCAAAGTCTCTTGTACAGATTATTTGGGTCCTCTAGATATAGTAATACGTCATCGGCATAAAGGCTTATTTTCTGTTGTGATGTTGTGTCTTGAATCCCTTTAATTTGAGGGTTTTGTCGTATTGCTGCTGCAAGTGGTTCAATAAAAATAGCAAGGAGTGACGGAGAGAGTGAGCATCCTTGTCTGGTTCCTCGCTGAAGTGCAAATCTTTGTGAAGAAATTCCGTTTGTGATGACGGTGGCCAGAGGGGATGTGTACAGCGTTTTAATCCAGTGGATGAATGAGCTTCCAAATCCAAATTTTGAAGAGTACTAAATAAAAAAGTCCAGTTCACTTTGTCAAATGCCTTTTCTGCATCTAGGGACACAATTATTGATTTTGTTTGTTTTTTTGAGCAATATAGATCAAATTAAAAAGTCTCCTGGTGCTATCTGATATATTTCTATTTTTAATGAAGCCAGTTTGGTCTGGTGGATTAACGTTGGGGCTACTTTTTCTATTCTTGTGGCTAAGGCTTTAGTAATTATTTTTAAGTCTGTATTATTAATGAAAGGGGGCGATAACTAGATGGGAGAGTTGAATCTTTATCGGGTTTTAGGATGACTGTCATAGCTGCAGTATTCATTTGTGGGGGAATTACTGAGGTGGCATGGATTTCAGCAACGGCTTTGTGATAAAGTGGTGCTAACGTTCCCCAGAAGTATTTGTAAAACTCTGGGGGGGAAATCCATCCGGTCCTGGAGATTTGTTATTTGGCATTTCCTTCAGGGCTGTATGGGAGTTCCTCAGGAGTTAGTGGGTTGTCTAACATATTTGCTTGTTCCTCAGATAATTTGGGGAGCTCTAAGTTTTTGAAAAATTCATCTATTTCTGATTGTTTGGGGTGCTGGTCTTGTCTGTATAAGTGGCTGTAGAAGTTCTTAAAAACATCATTTATCTCCTGTGGGTTCTGAGTTACCTCTCCTAAGGAATTAGTGATAGAAGAGATAGTTGACTTTTCTTTTTACGCTGCAGCTGATTTGCTAAAAATTTTCCAGTTTTATTACTGTATTCATAATTTTCATATTTAAGTTGTTGTATAAGAAATTGTGTTTTATTGTATATAATGCTTTCATATTGTAGTTTTAAGTTATCGAGTTTGTTTTAGTTTCTTCACATGGGTTTGCAGCATAAATATGCTCAGTTCTTTAATCTTTTGTTCTAAATCTGTTTCTATTCTTTGTTGTTGTTTTTTACGGTTTGTTGCATATGCTATTATTTCCCTCTAATGTAAGCTTTGCCCGTTTCCCATAATAACGATGGTGAGGTGTTTGGGAGGTCATTCATCTCCAGAAAAAAACAACCACTCCTTTTTTATGAGGTCATCAAATTCTGTATCCTGCAGAAGTGATGTGTTGAAGCACCATCTTTTGCTGGGTTTAGATTGCATCTGAAATGTAAGTGTGAGGGAGATGGGGGCGTGGTCGCTGATTACAATTGGATGATTGAAGTTTCAGTTACATATTGTGAAAGAGAGTTACTGATGAGGAAGAAATCAATTCTAGAAAAAGACTGGTGGACGGAGGAATAATAAGTATATTCTCTAGCTGAAGGGTTCCTTATTCTCCAACTGTCGCCAAGTCCATAGTGTTTCATGTATTCTTTAATGGTTTCAGTTGTTTGGCAGTTTCTATAAGATTGTGGATTTGAGCGGTCTAGCTTTGAATTAATGATAGTGTTAAAATCTCCTGCAATAATTAGATTTGTTGAATCTTCTATTGATGAAAATAAGTTATGAAAGAAGGAAGGCTCGTCATTATTTGGTCCGTAAATATTGACCAAGGTGAAGACATTTGGTTGATGGAGAGATTAATTGAATAAATCTTCCATCTGGATCTGTTACTGTTGATTTATGCGTAAAAGGTATGTTTTTATTGATGAGTATTGATACCCCTCTCTGTCTGCTATTATATGTGGAAGCGAAGACTTGTTCAAATTGTTCCAGTTTGATGTTTGAGAGTTCCTTTTCTGTAACATGTGTTTCTTGTAAGAAGCAGACATCTGCTCTGAGTTTTATTAAGTGGTTGATGATTTTAATTCTTTTTTCCTGAGTTCTGAATCCGCGCACATTCCATGAAATGATTTTAAGTGGTTGCATTGTACTTCTTAATTTTAATGTCATGAAGCACTATAGACGACTCTGGTCTTGGTGTTGCGTGCATATCTGTGTGTATATATTTGAGGGGTGTTAATGTGTGTGTATGTTTCGAGATGCAGTAAAGAAGAAAAGAAAACTATATAAAAAAAAGATAAAGAAAGGAGAAAAACAAGTGTGATGTCCATGCCGGATGGTAAACCAGGTGCAGTGCATACAAGTGCATGTTGTGATGTGATGGTGGCACTGAGAAAGAGATTACCTTAATTATTTATTTATTTATTTTTATTTATAAACCTCTTCCCTATATTTTTACCTGCATATTGTTATGCGTATATACATAACATACTATATTTTACAGCGGTTTTGAAGTTATGATTAATCATTACTTTAATCAGAATATTAGAATAACCATGGGGTGCTATTAGCATCTCGGTACAACTGCCCTCGATAAAAAGTTTGTCCACTATTATGTAGGCTCTTTTATTGCTTTTTCTCTGTTCTTTCATGATCGGATAGAGAACTTTGCGTCTTTCATTAATTTCTCGAGGAAATTGATCATTAATTCCATAATTCGTTCCTTTCAGCTCTCTTCCACGACTCTTGATGGTCAGTTTATCTTTATATCGCTCTACTTTAGCGACTATGGGGGGGATGATTTATTGTTAGGTCTTCCTAGTCTGTGAACGCGATCGAACCCGATACGATTTACAGTCTCAGCTGGGAGTTTAAGTTGTGTTTTCATGAAGTCTTTAACGACTTCTTCCGGGTTTTCACGATCGGTTTTCGGGAATTCCGGTAGTAATTATGATATTGTCTCTCATGCTTCTTGTCTGTAGATCTAGTATCGTTTCCTTCATCGTTTTGTTCTCTTTAATAGCACTGTCCATCTTTTTCTTCGAGAACTTTTTACGGTGGTTTTGGAGGTGAAGTGTTAGCTTGCTCGAGTTCTTCAATGTGACCGTAAGCGAACTCGAGGCTGCTCGCAGATCTTTTAATCTCGCTGTGTAACGTTACCAGCAGATCCAGTTTCCTATTAATAGAGTCTAGGATACTAACCTCTATTTTCAGTAGTTGGAAGATCACTCGTATCCGTAGATGAAGTCTTCTTCCTCTTTTGTTTGATTTTTGCGACCTCAGCTGCTGGGCGGCGGCGTCGGGATCCATATTAAACTTGTTAAAATATTCGTCGATATAGCTCTCAAGATCCGTCAGCTCCTCCAGCGTAAAGCTGGTAAATTAGAATAATATATTTTTCTGGTGGAAGAAAATAAAGGATCTGCGATTGTATTAGCTTTATGTAAAGATTAATTTTATCGCATTTTCAATTTCCCTCTCTCAGTGCCGTGTCGCGACGCAAGTCATGTGACCCGCGCATGTGCAGCAATCTCCAACTCTCTGCCAAGGTGAAAGACTTTTTATCGGAGCAGGACGCTTACACTCTGCATAAACCAGCCAGAATACGTTTCCCCTAGGAACAGAGTGTTTGTCGCGAGACCCTTAAACCAATTTCAAGCTGATCTGTGCGACATGCAAGCTTTAGAGGGCGACAACGACGGAAATAATTATTTACTGACGGTCATAGATGTTTTTTCAAAAAAGGCCTACGCGCGTGTTCCTGAAGAAAAAAACGGCTAACGAGGTGGTAACAAAAGCTTTTGAATCCATTTTCAAAGAAAGTCGAATTCCTGAAAAAATTCAAACGGACTCCGGCAAGGAAAGCGTCGGTGATCGAGAGATTTAATCGAACGTTAAAGACTAGAATGTGGAGATTCTTTACAGCCAACAACACCAGGCGTTACGTTGACGTCCTGCAGGATTTGTTGAAGGGATACAATCAAAGTTTTCACAAAACCATAAAATGGCCCCGGACGATGTGTGACGTCTGAAACGTGCCTCAGGTGTTTAGAAATCTCTACGGTTCTTTTCCAGAACGTCATAAAAAACAGAAAAATGAAGTTCAAAAAGGGGAGACTTTGTAAGAATCTCAAAACTGAGAGGAAAATTTGACAAAAAGTACGAGCAGAGTTTTACAGACGAGGTGTTTACCGTGGCTGACGTTTTACACCGCACACCGCCCGTTTACAAACTTCAAGATTTTGACCCACGAGCCCATAGAAGGCTCATTTTTACGAGGCCGAGATGCAGAAGGTCAAGCTGAGCAGAGACCGGTCGTATCACGTTGAAAAAATTATAGGCAGGCGCACCATAAATGGGAAAAAGATGATCCTGGTTCGTTGGAAAAACTGGCCCTGAGAAATTCAACAGCTGGATCAAGGCCTCTGAATTAAAAAACTTTAAATAACAACGACCCCCCTGATCCGTTTCTATTTCTCACCATGAGGGTTTTAGGTAAAGACGGTTTTTTACATCACGCTGCCTTCTAACGCTAGTTTAGACGTTTTTAAGGAAACAAGAGCTCGAGCTTCCGTGTGGACTTACCCAGCCACCTGGATTTGATCAAGAATGGGAGGTGGCTCTGACAGAAATAGTTATCCGCACACCTTTTAAAACGTACCGCACGAGGACGCCTTTTTCGAATGGCGTCAGAAACCTGAACCTTCGTTGAAGATCACAGAGTGTCGCTGCATGAAGGGTACACACGTCCCTGTTTACGGCATGAAGTCTGAGGACGCAGAATCACCCGTGCACGTTCAGCGGATCAGAGAGGGCTGCTATCGTACCGTCGGCATGATCAGGAAGGAGCTGAACGGATTTTTAGAAAAATTAAATCCGATATCTTTTTGGGTTACAACGACATTTCAGATGCGCTTTGATTTTGAAACCTCAGGAAGGACTCACTTACGTTTTCACTCATCTTTAGCGCGCATTATGGGGATGAAACCGGGGGAGTGGTTTCCATTTGAGCAAAAAACAGCTCCTTCCGGCGGATGTGAGAGGGGGATTTTATCATTATTCTGCTACACCGATTTGTAGCGCCTCAGATGGTCGGAGACATGTATGCGCCCCTGTTAAGAACCGTCGAGGGGAATACGGGGACATCATCACGCAGCGTTTTAACCCGCGTACTATTTACCTCTGGCTAAAAGACACATGAAAACGTTAAGGTTGAAATAAAAAATGATCAGAACCAAACGGTGGATTTTACCTATGGAAAGTGCGTGTTGACGCTTCACTTCAGACCCAGAGCATAAAACGAGACGTTTTGGATAACCTCACTCAGTAGCAGCGAGCCTACAGACGTGTCTGCAGGGGGGTGACAGAGGCTGAGGGGAAAAAAACAATCATGACTCTAATCGGAGACCCCCGCCGCTTTGTGCATTATTATGACAGTCAAGTAGGCGGAGGAGGAGGGGGAATATCAGGTTTTCACGGGGCGCAAGTGATGTACGGTAGAGGGCTAGGGTCGATTTTTAGCAGACTTTTCCGTTTTGCTAAACCGCTTCTGAAGTACGGCGTTTCAGTCTTTAAACCGCACCTTAAAGCGGCGGCGGGTGATCTAGCCACGGGGCTGTTTAAAAAAAACGTGTCAAAAAATCAATTCGGATAGACAGGAGGGGTCAGGAGGGCTCACGGTGCTGTCATGTAGACCCAAAAACCGACCGCCGGGGGAGCGCTCTGTCTCAACCCTAGGCCATAAAAGAGGGGGGTCGCAAAAGGAAGAAATCAGTAGCCAACGTTAAGAGGAGGAAGAAGCGCAGCCGCTCCGCCGACATCTTTTAGAACGATTGAGTGAGAGAGATGGCACTGTTGCACCAAAATCCGTCGAGTGTACGCTGGGTGAATTGGATCTTTTCTCAGCACCCATGACGCAGCTGTCCCTGGAAGATAAAACCTACTCCGAAGTAGCTCCGCTGACAGCCATCACAGAAAACTGGACCCTTGGAATTCTTCATTCCCGGAGACGGTGACCGTTATCTGGATTTGAACGATACGCTGCTTATCTGAGGTTAAAAGTGTGTAACGCGGACGGTTCCGATTACAGAACGACGCGCAGGTCGCGCTCATTAATTACCCTTTAAACACAATCTTCAGCCAGATTGTAAAACCAGAGTTTTACCCTAAAGCCATTCTCGAGTTTTTGGAGAAGCGCTCAAACAAAATTTTTGTACCATAGGCGTCAGCTTCAACACGTCCTATCGGCCGTTTGCGGGCATCACTGCGTTTTTTTATCTTCATCAGCGCGGGTGCGGGTTGAGTTTTAATCAAGTCTTAAATCAATACGTAGGCGATGATGTGATTAAAACATGATTTTATGGTGTTTGACTATGTGAAAAAATATAAACATTGTCGTAGAAATAGAATGTGTTCCGCTCTTAAACAGGGGTGTTGTAGACTGGACTATTAAAAGTTTTTATCCGTCATTAAGGACAGATTGTGTGTTAAAGAAGAGACTGTACGCATATAAATGGCTGAATAAACAATGTATTTGACACAAAAAAAAAGACAGACTCTGAGCATTTTCAATCACATATGGAGCCAGCGCGGGGACATAATGATTTTTTTAAGACGCTGGCTTTTGGCCTCGGTTGTACCGCACCCTGATCCGATGAGAAGAGCTCGGCTTTGGGACGGGAAATAATCCTCTCCCCCCGTTTTCACTCGGTTGTAATGAGCCTCGAAGTGAGGGTTGGTTACCATAGAAGCTGGGATGTTCAGTTCAGAGAGCGTGCATAAAATTCACGCCAACCCGTAGGCGGAGAGGATGACGATTTTTTGTAAGGTCGGGATAGATATTTCAATAAATCTATCATATGCGATCCGTTCACGGGTTTACCTCCGTAAACAAACTCGCCTTTTGAATTCCAACCATCACCACCCGGTGAAATTTTACTCAAAATGTACTTTGCGTTCTTCCGATCGCGTGGGGGTAGACTCGTTAAAATTTGTTCAACCTCCGAACCGTTCCTTTTGCGTTTATCATCAAAGGGTGAAGCCGAGGGAATCTCAACCCCTGCACCATGACCCCTCCTTTCCTGCTCCCGCTGTTGATCCTGCTCATGCAGCTGCTGCAGCTGCTCCTGACCTCAGGCGACCCCCGTGTGCACCGGCCTCTGCTTTTCCTCTTGTTTCACCAGAGACAGATAGCGTCGCAGTAATTCAGCGTACTTTTTAATTTTCTCATAAGAGGTCAGGCTATGATCATTTAGCACGTTTCTCATGTTTGCGTCTAAATCATCCGCAGCCTCTAACCTGATGGTGGGCTCAAGATGATTCACGCTGCGGAGCTGATGAGGAGAAACCAAGTACATTTTCTGCGCGTTTCTCATTTTTCCGACCTAAAGATTACTTTCCGAAAGGCCTTTCTCATATCTAAAATAACTCAATGGCGGTAGGGATAGTCCCGAGCAGGAGGGGCAGGAAAGATCCCCCGCTCTGTTTTATCAAGAGGTTGTGTTTGTTTTTTTAAACTGTTCTTTTTATCGGCCAACGAGCGGATACATTTCCTCCTCTTTTGAGCTTTTTAAATTGTCCCGAAGATAACGGTATATTCCCCTTCAGCAGATTAAGAGCAATCTTGCACAGAGCTTGGATGAAATCCTTAGAGCAGTGCTGGAGAATGTCTTTCCGTTTCTTCGGCGAAGCGTGATACAAAGCCTGGAGTAAAGGCACGTTTCTTTTATCCGCACTGACATGAGAGGCCTCGGTCTTTTAGGACCTTTTTGGGCAAATAAACGGCGGTTCTTTGATGAGGTAGGATCCCCGTCCGCAGTCTCAAATGTTCTGGGCATGTGGGTGTGAGATCGACCATTAAATAACCGTGTGGCTCTAGAGTGGCGTTTTCAAAGGCTTCTATTAATAAATATTAATTTGTAATTTATCTCTGGGGTTTTTGAACAAAACCAAACAATTACAGTTTAACCCGATGGTTCGACTGTATTTTCCCTTGTGAAATATGTTCTGAGTCAGCATAAAAACGCTCATGTTTCTGTGATGTCTGTACTGCGTAAATATTTTCACTACGCCTTGGTGATCCGCCGCTTGAAACATCACATCGTCCAAAACGACCAGGTGCTTTTGATGAGGCGGGGAACAGCTCGGGGTCTTCAAAAGAATTGGGTAGTCCTTCGACAAATTTAATGTTTTTATTCATTTTCATCAGATCAGAATACAGAGGTTGATGTTGATTATAAATCCACACAAGATTCTCCGGTACAAAATCCAAAACATATTCACACGTTTCCAAAACAATCTTACAAAATATGTCTTTCCGCATCCGCTGGGTCCTACAATCAGACATGAAAATGGACCCTTTATTCTGCAATCATAATTGACCTCCATTTCCAGGGTGTGACTTTTTTTCTAGTTGCAGTCAATAACCAAAAGGTAAAGTGGTCCCGTCTTCAAAGAGACGTCTTTTATCAAACACCACCTGAAAACCGTTTTGGAAAAGAGTTTTTCAGAAGAAAACCCCTTTTTATCTCTTCTGATGATTCGCTGGGGCGTCTGCAGCGTCTGACCTCTTGAACCCTGCAAAAACCCCTCCACCAGCCCCTTGACGCTGTCAAAATGAACGTGTTCGCTACATTCTCGCGTCTGAGTTGATGCCGTTGACACGGAGGACCGTTTTTTTACGATTCCTCGTCTGTTAAGCGTAACTCTTTGGGCCGGCTGCAGCAAATTCCTGAATGACGTCCCCGTTTCAGCTCATCCATCAGATCTCCAAGTAGGGGCCTAGTTCAAGGAGGGGCTGACCCTCTTTCACGGAATAAATCAGACTGTCCGTATCCATGTACAAACCCCTATCTTGCAAACGTTCCAGATAACCGTAGAGCTTAAGACGCGCATACGCCGTTGTGAAAGAAAGCCACGTACACCTTGTTTGAATTTCCTGGCAGGGTGAGGCATTTTTTGTTGCATTTCCACTGAACGAGGGCTGTTGCGTCGTTCAGAAACGCAAAATATTCCACCTCACACATCCCTGAAAACATCAAATGAAAAAATTCCTCCGGATCGTTCACCAAGGCGGTCTGCAGAAGATTTATTCTTTGCCCGAATTTGCCCCACAAACTGTTCAGACATAATTTTGAAACCTGTCGGCGAGCGGGGTTAAACCTGATATTTTCAGCACCCAGCTTAATACCCTGCTTCAGTTCATAGTCGCGAATGTATTTTTCACGACTCTCCTGGTCTGTGGCGTTCGAAAGATATCCTGACGCTTCCTGCTTGCCTTTGAGAATTTGAGGTGTTCGCTGTAAAGACTGAATCGCTTTTATTTTGAAAATGCCACACTTCAAAAATTCTACAAAGCACGTACCCCTTCTCCAAAGCTTTGTTGAGTTCGACCGTTACCCACACCCCCGTCAATGCTCTGGCCTCGTCGTCGTGACAACACTCACCGTCCTGATTGTTCATTTCTCAGCGCACGTCCCTGCAGAGGGTGAAAATGAGCTTTTTCCCCAAAGTTCTGCACGGCCAGAACAGGATGCAGGAGCCCTCTCGGGGGAAAAGACCTTGGCTTTAATTAAGCCAAAGTAGTAATTTTGAGGAGCGTCAAAATTTTCGTAAATGATGGTGGGGTGACCCAGAGGGTAAGCCGAGACGGCGTTCACGTAAGGGTACAGAGAAGTCACGTCCGCATAATGAACGGCTTCGTTTTTCAGCGGCTGTGTAACGCAGCTTGATGGGACACGTTCTGCCTCCGTACAAAGAGTCGCGTGGTTTCAGAGGCTCTGGCGCTTCAACGCTTCCAGAAAATGTTTTCACCTCCGCGTTATTGTTTTTCATTTTCGTCCCATTCGTGCTCCCATATGACCACGGTGCTAACGCCATAAACGCTGCGCAGCTTCTGGAGTTTCTCCTGAGCGTCAGCGTGCAGCTGCTCAAACGTCAAGCCTCTTAGGGGGCATTTATCTTGAGGCCTGAAACATGTGGGGCAACCGTGAAAAAAACAACCTAAAAATTCAAAGGCAAATTTTTCTCCATCGAGCTCCAGATAGCCGTCTGCGAAATAAGGCTCGATTTGACGCTCCCCCTGGTTTAGCGCGTGTTAATGATGGCCTTCCATCTGCGCGCCTTCAAAGTCTAGCCACGGAATAGAAGCGTGTGAGAAGCTTTTGCTCACGCCTCTGTAGTCGTCTGCGGGTGTGGTGGTATAGCCAGAGATTTAGGTTTTAAAAAATTGGTTCTGAAAACTTTCATGCACGCGGAGGCTATAGTAACGCAGTTGAACGGGTCCACGTTACAATCTTTCAGGAATTGGCTTCTGAACCTCACGCAGGCCTCAACAGAATTTCCACATCATTTCTGCAGTAAAGCAAAGCCTCATTCTTAAAATGGAAGACTTTTTTACTCGCCTCGTTGTACCATTTGAGAAATCGTTCTCGCTGACCGTCAGCCATGCTCTCATAACCGTAGCTGGAAGGGGGTGGGTAGGGTCCAACGTAATTTAATTGCTCCTCCGAGCTAAAACCGTGAGGGAAATAACCCTTGCATCTGTTTTGAAAACCCAGCGCGTTCGGCATGTCGCATAATTTCATGGTCAGAAACGACAGAGAATCGATGAATATCAAATCACAATCCTCATCTTTCAGACATAAAATTTTACCACCGGTCATGAGGATTTTGGGTGTTAAACCCAGCTCCGTCATAGCTTTAAGGAGCAGATAGCTGTCGAATCCTTTCGAATTGTGCGCTATCAACACAGACCCCCGGAATTTGGCTTTTCTGAAATGGAGAACAAATTCTTTGGCACAGTTGACACCGTAGAACCACCAGGGCTCACCTTGCAAAGCTTTGGTGCAGACGAGAAAGGGCACATGCTCGTTGTTTTTGTTGGGAAACGTCTCAAAATCGTAAAAGATGAGCTTCTCGTTATGTTTCTGCGCTGGGGGTAAAGGCTGGATGTAACACAAGTGCTCTTTTAAAACTCCCCTCTATTTTCTCTTTGCAAATTTTACATTTTTAAAGGGGAGCATTCGTGACTCCTGGCAGCCCCGCTCAAGGGGATGTAATGTGTTTTTTTACACTTTTTGCACTTCTTGTAGGAGTCGCAGATGCTGGAAGAATTTGGGCCTGCTCTAGGCTGTTTATGCCTCTCAAAGCAGCTCTGCGTGCGGCAGCTTTTATGACAATCGGGGACACTCTGTCCAGGTTTCATTTACAGTCAAACAGAGAGGGTCATTACAGGTTGAGCAATGACCCGCGCAGCGATGAAAGTGTGGGTTTGTATAAGGTTTATAGCAAAGTTACAAACGTAGGACCAACCCATTAAGCCTTTCAGATTTTTTACACCGTAGTAATGATTTTTGATCAGAAATAAAAACAACGGAGCTGATCTGTCAGGAAACGCCGTCTCAAAGTGAGAAATTGGCTTCTGCCCCGGGTTTTTTAGAAGATCACGATTTTGCGTTTTAAAAAGCTCTCAAATTTGTGCACGTCGCTAAAAGTGACGGGCGTCTGCTCATTCAAACCGGCTAAACGTTGCAACTCATGAGCTTTGTCCTCGACCTGAGCATCCGTGCACTGAGGATGCAACAGGTGTGCCAAGCCGATGGCAAAACACAATTTATCGTTTCTAACGCCCGGGTCATAAAGATGCCTTTTTTTCTTAGCCAATATCTCAACGTCCAAAGATTCTTCAATTTTACGTTTACCTCCCCCCTCTCGGATTGTGAACAATTTGTACAATCAATTCCAATTCTGCGTCTGAGGCTATGCTGGCATTGGACTGAATGGCTCTCTCCAGCAGCTCCTCAAAGGCCTGCTGTATGGCTAGCCTGTCCACAGTTTCATTTATTCTCAAGCTGGTGTGAGAACGAACATCTCGGCCTATGAGCTCTAACTGCACTACATCCCCCCTCTCTGCTTCTGTTCCGACCGTCTCTGCTAACTCTGCAAGAACGCCGACAACATCCGTGTAAAACTGGCTAAGTCGGGCGTGCCGTCGGGAGTGGGCACGTTAAAAACCCTCCTTATTTCAACGTTGTTAAAGCAATCGCGTGGCACACGCCGCACCTGACCTGAGGGTGTGTCCCGCGCTGATGAGGTGTTCCCCGCAGCTCGAGACCCTCGCAGGGGGCGTGGCGGGGATCCTCCAAAGCGTTTGTGACGTTGACGGTGCGTGTGACGTTGACGCAGCCGACGTCGGGGTGGTGACGTCGTCGCCCCCCTCCTCCTCCTCCTCCTCTCCAGCCGCGTCAGATGGAGCTTCAGCCTGCAATCCTTGACCATCCTGCTGCTCTGCGGGTGGTGAAACAGGCGGCGTTCGAAACGGCTGTTGGAGCAGTTCCAAAGCCCTTCTTAAGGGGCTGAATACGCTTTCTGCCCGTGCGGATTGTGTTTCACCACGGTCCGCCGGCGGCGAGCGCTGCGGCGTCAAACAACCGCTGTGTGGGGGTTCTAAACCCTCACAATTCTGTAGCATTTCCAAAAGTTCAGACGGGATTGAATGCATGGAGGAATCTGGAGAATTTGTATCCTCTTCCTGCAGCCGTCGTAAAGCATCTTCTATAGGCGTCGGAGCAAATTCCGGTTCCTCATTTTCTGTCGGACCCGTCTGAGCAGGGGGAGACAATTCGGGACAAATTTCAAAGTTCACAGGAGAGGGCGTTTGTAAAGCCAGCTGCTCACGCCTTTCTGAAATAGTGTTTTCTAAATCGGGGAAAAAAATTCAACCCATCGAGAGAATCTTGGTCAAACATCACATGTTGTAAAACATTACCAGGAGCCGATGAATGCGCATCTTCATTCAGATCAGAACTTATTAATTCATTCAGAATCCTCAAGCTTTGTTCACTCGTTGAATCACACATTTTCAAAAGTCACACCCTGAACGTTTTAAAGGAATAAAAAACTGGTCTGTGTGTTTTTTTCCAACCATATTTATGAAATCAGCACAAATTCAAAACAGTCACACTTTTTCCAGAAAGGACTCTGTGAGCTGGATCAGACGACAGATGAGGTAGAATCGTCTTCCTCAGGCTCAATGTCCCTCGGATCCTGAAAATCTAACAGAGAGGGAGAAAAACGAGGGTCAAATTCAAAACGGCAGCGCCTCGTAACCGCGTGTTAGCCGAAAGCTAACCTTTGACTTCCGATCTTCTTCCGCTTCTTTCTCTCGGGGCTGTGATGGGGGTTGGGCGACTTCTCGGCACACGTCGGTAATGGACACCGCGACCCGTTCCCCAACGTTGAAATCCGATCCTCCGCGTCGGTTCGGTGGGTCTAACCGTTTGCGGGGTGATCCGGTTCGGTGGTGAGTTTGACGGGCTGTCCAATGGCTGGGTAAGCCGGTCGCAAATAAACATTTTTTTATCAACCTTGCATTCTTTTATTTTACTTTATACCTACAACGTCATTTATCATTTTAATATCAAATTCGCATGAATTAAATTATGCGAATTTATCCATCAAAATTATGATTTATGGGTCATTTTACATATAATTTCTGAATATATTATTTTAATATCAAATTTATATTTAATCGATTATGTTTAATGTGTCAGTCAGAAATTGTTATTTATGACTTTGGGTTTAAAGGTCACCTGTCAAAATGAGTTTGATGGAAGGTGTATTTTATTACTCTCTGAGGGCTATGTGATTTAAGCGTGCACATGTTACGTGAACAGCACTAACAGGCTCCTTGTAGAATCTGCAGGATTTTTTTCGGGGGGTGGGGTGAAAATGATAAATCTGCACGACACACCTGCGTGTCACCTACTTACCTCACACGTGATGTTTGTGTCACCAACCTGTCACCAGCATGCATGTAGAAAAAACTACCCATTAACATTTTCTCTCACTGGGTTTCACATCTCTGTTCTTCACATTTCCTGCAGGTCACCTGTGTGCCCATACAGGTTTGACCTTTTGTTGCCCGCAGACAGCCCGCAGACAGCCTGCAGACAGCCCGTATCCACCCGTAAGACAGTTGGGACAAAGAACAGACGACTCAATGGATCCTTTTCTTTATGAGACACAGAGGCAATCAGCACGTGTTTCTACAATCACAAACACACCTCTTGTTGTTTAAAGATGGAGCTGGAGCATAATAAGTCTCCCAAACCTGTTATCAATCAAAGCAGAGGGATTACAATGGATTTCAGTTAAGCTCTGATTTCCATACACGGGACTTGAATGCAGTCGCTCTTTATGATTCTCCACTAACAAGGGCCCCCCCTTTAATGGGCATAGGCATGCAGGCGAATCTGGAGTTACAGGCCTGCAATGGACACGTTTTACAAAGGAGGGCGGGGCCACTGTCGCGCTCAGATGAAGAGAGCGCAATGGAAAATGAAATATTTGATTGAAGAAGGAGGTTGCTGGAGGGGGTTGGGGGTGTATGGAGTCCAGGAGGGGCGAGGTCAAAACAGGCTTCAGGTTGGAGCAGACTAAAAAAAACAGAAATTAAAATGATCGAGTCAGGACTCGAGTAACAGACCAGGGAAACAGACTCATGTGGGCTCAATACCATTTGAGGTAAGCTGACAGATTGCCAGGAAAAGCTGGAGGAACCGGTCTCAAATGCTGCTGGGGTGATGAGTAGCAGGTGTGTCAGGATGCCCCGCCTCATTCTGGACACCTGTGGAGGAGAAACAGGGAGAGGCGAGCAACAGAACCACAAAGGAGAACACTACCAAACAGAGACAGGAGAGGGCAGCGAAGGACAGGACACTGTCACAGCCTGACAGTCACCTCTTAAAAGGATTATTATCCAACTGAAGAAAACAAAACAAAGCTGGGATCCTCAAACCCAACACTGTTGTCTAGACTTTGACTACAATGAACCCATTCAAGGAACCATGTAATCCTGGCCACCGCATGTGAAATACGAAAGTCACGGTTGAGCAGTGATACTCAACCTGACAAATGAGCTCTTTTATAGCTAGTGAGGGTGAAGTCAGTTTGATCCGGACTGCTGCTGCTGCTGGTTGGATTGAGTGACAGTGTCCACATGACACCCATTCAGGCTTCCCTTTAGTGCCCATTCCTTTTGGCGTTTACTTTGAAAGCCTTTCATTTGTTCATAAATCTTTAGATGAACTCGCATCGCAGTCCCTCTCTGACCTTCCTTATCCCTTCAGTTCAGCTCAGGTCATCAGATCAGCTTCTCCTGAAGGTATCGCGGTGTCAGAGGAACCTCCGAGTGGAACGAGCTTTTCAATCTGTGTACCCAAACTCTGCAACAGTTATCCTCCAGTCCAAGCATTCTCATTTTCAACCTATAAAGTCATAAAAACTGTCAAAAACAATAAATAAATGAATAAAAATTCTCAATAAAAGACTTGAAGGCAGAGTAAAATTTCCTGTTGGACCAAATGGTAGTGTTTGGTTGAGTTTTACAGTGCACGTTAAAAACACTGGTCTATGGTTTAAAGCTTCAGAGAACAGACAGGTAAGTTCTCCCCTGGACCTCCTCTGAGCTACGTTCACACCGCCTCCAGCAACACGTGTTCGAGTGACCACTTCTAATGAAAAGTCTGTGGAAACGTGCATTCCAAGCTTTTATGTTCATATTCATGTGAAAGTGTCCACCACCTATTTTGGGCTCTACAAAACACGCAGTCATTGAACGCTTGTGCACAGTTAAACCAGCTGAACTTTGACCTATCAGGGACTCTGACCTGGTAGTGATGCTTGGATGGAGTCATTTTTAATTCATAGAAGTTCCAACTGTTTGAAAAAGGATCATGGAGGAGAAAATATTTTTGCAGTTTGTTCCTGTCACCAAGTCTTTCATTCACTGGAATAGAGCTGTGAAAGAAAAAGCCTGGAGCGAGATTCACCAGATTTCCACCACTTTGTCACACTAAATCTCTTCCAGCTGTAGCTGGGGGTGATGGGGTCGTAGACAGTAGAAAAAGCAAAAGAGGGAGAAGATTGTCCAGTGTGATCGCCAAATGCCTGCTCAAGGACGCGCATCACATGCACGGTGTGAACATAGCATTAAGCCTTGGTCACAGCGCTCCTGTCACAATGAACTGCTGTGGTAACTTTAAATGAAGGCCTGCCTGTTTGAAGGGCTGTGCACGTTTGTGCATGTGTGCTTGTTAGATTCACCCAGGGTTTTTTGATTATTTTTGTCCTTGCTTTAATGCCGTTTGCATGACTTGGACGAGTGTCTCTGAAGACATCAAGCTGAACTCACAAGCTCCAACTGTGCAGCTTATTCAGATTCTCGATACACTCGCCCAGCTCACAATGTGCAACAATTATTCTAATTCCAATCTCTCCCCTGATGGATGAGCGGGCTTCAAAGACTTCCAGGTATTTTTGTTTTGCTCCGTGACAGGAAGAAAGGATTGCACACTCTATAATCTTTTCAGCACTGTAGTCTTCACTCTGTAAACTGAATCTGGAAAAATTGCAGCCATCAAATCCAAAATATTTATCTAATAATGATAAAGAAAATATCAACTGAATGAGAGCTTTACTGAAGGATATTCTAGAGGAAAGCTGGAGTTCAACACCATCACTACTCTCTTCAAACAGCAGTTTTTAAAGGAGGTGTAAGGGTTAGGTGCCTGTAATTGTCTCCCTTAGAAAAGGATGCCCCAAACAGTCATTTGGTAAACGGCGTGTACTTATATGGTGTCTTTTCTACCTTCACTGAAGGCCCAAAGTGCTTTAGAGTCATGGTTCCATTCACACACTGATGGAGGCACCGCTGCCAAACACCGGCACCAACCTTCCATCAGAGGGAATGTGGGGTTCAGCGTCTTGCCCAGGAACACTTTGACACATGGGCGGGCAATGCGGGAATCCAACCTGGAGTCTTCCGATCAGTGGCCGACTGCCCTCTCCACTGGACTAATCCAAGCAGTCACGATATCCAAAGGAGCCGTTTCATTCATGCTTGCATCAGTTCAGCTACGACCACAAACAAATGTTCCCACCAGAGACACAGGAAGCTACAGAACAAACGTGCTGTTGTTCCTTCCTGAGAGCATTCTAAATTCATTTGACCAAATCACTTTCATGAGCATCTGTATTTCACTCTGTATTTGGAACTTCCCAGCCAGAGCCCTGACGGCCTGCCAACACATGAGCTTTATTTAACTGAAAAAACACACTTTAAAAACAATTTGAGAGATCCACATTCCTGCTGAGAGCAATGAAAAAGGCTTTTCTAAGAAATGTATGACCAAGAACTTGAATTTTGTTTGAATTTTGTATTTTTAAGCCCATATGCTGCAAAACAGCACCAACCACCAGGATTCCTGTGAAAGGAAACTGAAGATTTAAAGTGGTTATTGTCATGTGCTATGGAGAAACCAAGTTCTTAATGCAATGAAATTCTTAGATTGTCCTTTGCCCCCTTTCTGACATATGCAAACAAATACACAAAAGTTCAAGTGATAAATGTATGGAAAAGACACCAAATATGGTATAAAAAACCGAATGCAACAAGATAAATGCAAGACAGAATAAAAGCAGAAATAAGAAAACAGTAAAGTGGTGTTTTAGTGTCTGCTGTGGTTTTTACTGAGAATCTGTGTGAAAAATATCTAAAATATATTTTCTGAAAAAAATGATTAAGGGAACAAATGATGAAGTACTGATTGCACGTAAGATTTATTATTGTTTTTGTCTATTCTGGTTTCAAAACTGAACCAGATCTCGACTCTTGATGAAAAGCCAGAGTCAGATCTGAATAGAACTGCTACACTCACTTCTCAACATTAGAACTTGTTTGGAGATTGTAGAGGTATCTAACAACAAGACTGACAAACTCAATGTGGCAATGCTCAAACATGGTTGAAGAAGTCAACAATTTCAGACCACAAAACAAAAGGTGACAACGTGCAGAAGACCTGTCAAAAAGCAAATGAAATCTGCACAGTATTATATACAGGAGGTGGGGTAATTGACCAAACGAAAACAGCTGAGTAAGGGTTAAACTAATGCAGGTGTAATCAAGGCTGTGGTCATGACTATAAACCTTAAGAAAACTTGATCAAGTCTAAAAGCAAAGTGAATGATTAGAAAAAAGTGGTTTCTTTTTTCTATTATGCAACTAAAATACACTGCTACACATGTGGTTCATGTATTTAATTATTTTTTTAAAGAAAGGTTTCCTGTATTATATATGTATATACATTTGTATATAAAGAAATGAGGGATGTAAACGTTAACGCATTAACGCACACGACTAATAGAAATACGGTTTTGTTGTTGTTCTTCTGGGAGCCTTCACCTCCCTTAGTGATTCAGGTCCTCAGCATATTCATTTCTTTGCAATTTTTGGTGTGCATGCTATTAATAAATTCTTCTTATTGGTGTTTTTGATCATTTGGAATAATTTTTTTTTAACTTTGTGTGCAATCGATCTATTACCGTCCTTCCTAATATTCCACTGGACCACAAAGACATTGGACTCAACTTACTGTTGAGTTGTTTCTGAGCCAACATTTTTTTAAACATTTCAGACAATCAAAATGTAGAGAAACATTTTCTGTCTGGTTTTGTTTTGTTCAAAAGCCGCATTATGTCGCATCAAATTTAACTCGTTAAACGTTGTGATTATTCTGGTAAATGTTTTAATCCATTGTATAAATGTATCTGTTATATATGATCGATTTATATATATATATATATATATATATATAAAACAAAAAAATGCCTCTCTCCTCCTCCCTACTTTTCATCAAACGGGAGAGTTATGGATGCTAAGCTGGTCAGCTTGGTCTGAATTTGCTGTCTGCTGTTAAAGTTTCTCAGGTGGTGTCTGCGTTCCTGGCTGCTCAGTGTCGTGAGGTTTAGACCTAATTGAGCTTTTTGCTTCTCAGCCTTTTCCACTTTCATGTGGACCCTTTTGGCGTCGCCACCAGGAAGTACTCTGGTAAAAAGTGGCAGATTTTGACTCATCAAGCATTTAGGTTAATTCCCATTCATCCTCTGGGTGGCCCCTGTTCGGTGTTTGGACTCCTGGTTCTGTTTTGCTGTTCGTACTTTGATTGTTGCAGTAGCCCAGGTATATTCATTCTATTGTCTGATGCTCTGTGTTGAATTTTGCTGGACGCATGAGGCTTCCCGATGCTCTACACCTGCTGGATGATTTCCTCCTGGTTGATCCTCCGGTTGGGGGTTCTGTTTCTTTCCTTGCTAAGCTGACGTCTTCTTTCGGATTTCTGGCTGTGCCTCTATCTGCTGGAATGGGTGTTGTTCTTGATACGGTTGAGGTGAAGGCCTTCTTCCCTCCTGTTAAGCTAGAACGCATTCAGGATGTCATGAAGAAGTTCCTTTCTTCTCCTTCTGAGCGTCTGCTGCTGGGTATATTTGACTTTGAGTTGTTCCTCATGGCCGTTCTTCACTTCCTGTCTATTGGAGTTTGCCTCCTCGGTTCCTGGTTTGTTGGACTCGGTTTCTCTGGTCGTTCTGATCTGGTTTTCTGGTCAGAGTTGTTGAGCGATTGTGATGGTGTGTCGTTCTTCTTGGGGGGTTTTATCAAGGAGAATGTTTGACTGAAAATTGACCTGCCCAATTCACATGTGTTAGTGCATTTTATAATTAGTATCTAAAACACACAAAAGCTCTGTCATAGCAAGAATCAGTTCCATTTTTTGTTATTTCCGTGTCAGGTTAACATATCTAAAAATGCCCTGTGTACCTCCATCACTTCTGTTAAGTCTCCTTTAACTAAATCTTGGTTTGTAAACCATATGAAGGTTGTTCCAGCATCAATCGACCTAAGTCCAGAAAATGACTCTGCCCACTCTTTTTTTGCATTGATGCAGCCTCTACGGCAGCCATTCAAGGTGTCTCCTCAGCCTCCCTTCAACAACTGGGTCGCTGGTCCTCGGCTGCGTATTTATCGTACATCCATCCAAACTGTGTGCAATCCTCACAGCTCAAAGGTCCCTCAAACCTTAACATCTCTGGCAAGACACATATATCTGATGGTGGTTATTTCAAATGGAAACAGCAGCTCATTACTCTTATCAAGCTCCATTCATGGGTGTTTCAGCTGTCATTAAACACATATGAGTCCAACACAAAAAATGCAACAGACTTTAATAGTAATTTATTATAGCATAATACGACAGGCTGGCGACCTCTCCAGTGTAAACCCCACATTTTCCCAGCAGTAACTGGGACTAGCTTCAGTGACCCCCAAAGGGATTAACACAGTCCAAAAATTGATGAATGGATAATGAGATGTGATCTTAATTAAGGGTCCCCAACTGGTGAACCGCGGTCCAGACCCCGAGACCCTTTTATACGGTCCGCTAAGCATTTTCAATTAAAAGTATGATATTACATTCATGTTTACCCACAGCCATTTCTACATAGGCGCGCGAGGACAGCTACGTGTGAACCGGGGTCCTTCAACCGGCAAAGGCTCAGAGCAGTGTGCTGTTGTTTACATGTTTGAGACGTAAAGTTATCCAGTAATTGAGTGAACAATGGCGCTGTCTAAAATGAGAAAAGTGAACTCTGAAAATCGTGTCTTCAGAGATGAGTGAACTGAAGCTGACGGTTTCATCTAGCCAGCAGCGACTTGGAAAAAGACCAGTGTGTATCATGTGCAAGGAGCCTGTTGCTCTTGTTAAAAGCACCAATGTCAAGCAGCACAACGAGACAAAACACAAAACTTTTGACACAAATTAGCCGCCAGGATCAAATACATGAACTGAAAGGACAGTACAAATGTACAACACGTGGAATTACACAGATGCTAACAGCACAACAACAGGAACACGAGTGCTCACTACGACTGCAATGGACTTTGGGCACAAAAAACCATTTAGTGACTGAAATGATCAGAATGTATGGAGGCGCTGTCAGAAACTATATTACAGGGAAAAGAGGGACAGCAGCTTCAAGAAAAGCTCCGACAGATTCCCGTCATCAACAGCCACAAGAAGAGCCGAGCTGGTTCCTGGAGATGTGCCGCCCAGCTCCACACTGCCATTCAGGGTGCCCTCTGCGTCTCTTTAGCTGCTGATGAATCAACTGATGTGAACGACTCTGCACAACTTCTGGTAAATGTCAGATTCTATTATGAAGAGAGTCAAACATTTGTAGAAGACGTTTTAGGCATCACAGCTTTGAAAACGCTACAAGAGGAGAGGACATGTGTTTAGCCAGATAGGAAATGCTGACTCAGCGGGGAATAAATCTAAAAAAAGTTGTCTCCATCACTACTGATGGGGCAATTTCCAGGATGGGACGAGGAAAGGGTGCAGTTACTGGACTGAAACTGGACAATCCAGAACTCTTGGCATATCACTGCATGTCTGTCCTCTGCTCATCACTTTCAGAGCACTATGGAAATGCTGTGAACATCATCACCAAACTAGTTCACTTCCTCAGAGCTTCATCTTCCCACCAGCATCGCCTGCTGAGGGAATTCTTAGGAAAATGAGATGCACCTGCCAATCACCTACAACTGCACTCCAATGTTAACTGGTTTAGCAAAGGAAAAGTGCTGGAACGTTTTTGGAAGATAAGAAAGGAAATGAAAGAATTCCTGGCACAACAAGAAGGTTCAAAGGCTCAGGTCATTTTGGATTTTTTTTGAAGGAGAAACATAACTTGGATACTCTGGCCTTTCTGGTTGATCAAAGGACACTTAAATGACTGAAACAAGAAGCTTCAAGGAAAAGACAATTGTGTGCGACTCGTGACTGCTGTTCAGTCTTCCTAGAAGAAATTGGTTGATCTGAAGAGCATCTGGAGGACGACTCTGCACATTTTTCTTCATTGAAGGAGATTAAAAGGATCAATGTCACTGCTCATTCTGACTTGATCAAAAATTGGATTGAAAACTTTGAGACTGGCTTTGATGGCTTTACTCTGGGAGACCAGCTCTTGATCTTTGTTAAAAATCTTTTTTTAGTGAAGAATGTTGTCATGTTTTCAGAAGAGGCCACACAATGTTACAAATGTCCTCAGTCCCTCCAAATAGAGCTTTTAGATTAGCAGGCTGATGACGTGTTCAGAGAGCAATGTGAATCCTCTGATCCTGACATGTTTTGGCTCCAGATTGTGAGAATAGTTTCCTTCTTTCATCAGTGGCATTGGACACATTAACAATGTACATTCAAGGTACCTGTTGAACTTTCAGTGAAATACAGCGGAATGATAAAGTTTGAGTCTAAGTTGAAAAGCACACATACTGCACTATACATGAAGCAGTAAGTTAATTAGAAAACTATCAAAAAACAAAAGCCCTTTTTTATTGTCTGTTGCTTTAGATACAGACACGTTAAAGTCTGTCTGTTTTTCTCTAATTCTTGAGAACTATCTCAACATATTTGTTTGGATTGTAAAACGCTGATTGGATAACGGCGTTATGTGTCCAGACACAACTAAAGGAACCATTCTTCCACTGGCCTGCAGACATTGACCACTACACATTCCAATGGATTCTGGTTCAACTGCTGAGTTTGCTAAATACGATAGGATGCATTTATCCAAAGCCATGGCGTTAACTACCAAAAGCCTTTGTCGTACATTAGAGGACACAAAACAACTTGTTGTAAAAGCCATTGCGATTTGCATAAAGAAATAATCAAAAATGTAAATTTGATCTTAATTTTCCTTCTGTCCTCCATCATCAGAAAAATGCAGAAGAACATGTTAAAAAGATCGATTTCATTCAGGAAGAACATTGTTAAAAACCAATTTTCATTAGAAGAACATGTTAAAACACATCATTTTTCATCAGAAAAAAATGTTTTTTAAAACGATCATTTTTCTCATGCAGAAGAAACATGTTAAAACACCCAATTTCATTAGAAGGAACCATGTTGAACAACATTCCTTTACATCAGAAAGCATCATGTGTAAAAAGATCATTTTCCTCAGAAGAACATGTTTAAACACACAATTTTCATTAGGAAGAACCATGTAAAAACATACTTTACATCAGAAGAACATGTTAAAAACACAATTTTCATCAGATGAACATGTTAAAAAACATCATTTTCATCAGGAGAACATTGTTAAAACATCAATTTCATTATAAAGAACATGTTAAAAACATCATTTTCATCAGAAGAACATGTTAAAAACAATCATTTTTCATCAGAAGAACATGTTAAAAACATCAATTTCATCAGAGAAGAACATGTTAAAAAAATCATTTTTGATCAGAAGAAGAAAGAACATGTTAAAAACATCATTTTAATCAGGAGGAGAACATTTTTAAAAACACAATTTTCATCAGGCGAACATGTTAAAAACATTAATTTTCATCAGAAGAACATGTTAAAAAACATATTTCATCAGCAGAACATGTTAACATCATTTTAATCAGAAGAACATGTTAAAAAACATTATTTTCATCAGAAGAACATGTTAAAAAACATCTTTTACATCAGAAGAACATGTAAAACACAATTTTCATCAGGAGAACATGTTAAAAAACATCATTTTCATCAGAAGAACATGTTAAAAAACATAATTTTCATCAGAAGAACATGTTAAAAACAAAATTTTCATTAGAAGAACATGTTAAAAACACAATTTTCATTAGAAGAACATGTTAAAAAAATCATTTACATCAGAAGAACATGTTAAAAACACAATTTTCATCAGATGAACATGTTAAAAAACATCATTTTCATCAGGAGAACATGTTAAAAACATCAATTTCATCATAAGAACATGTTAAAAACATCATTTTCATCAGAAGAACATGTTAAAAAACATCATTTTAATCAGGAGAACATTTTTAAAAACACAATTTCTCATCAGGAGAACATGTTAAAAACATAATTTTTCATCAGAAGAACAATGTTAAAAAAACATCATTTTCATCAGAAGAACATGTTAACATCATTTTCATCAGAAGAACATGTTAAAAAACATTATTTTCATCAGAAGAAACATGTTAAAAACATCATTTACATCAGAAGAACATGTTAAAAAACACAATTTTCATCAGGACAACATGTTAAAAACATCATTTTCATCAAAGGAACTGTTTAAAAACATAATTTTCATCAGAAGAACATGTTTAAAACACATAATTTTCATCAAAGAACATGTTAAAAAAAATTTTTCATTAGAAGAACATGTTAAAACACATCATTTTCATCAGAACATGTTAAAAACATCATTTTCATCAGAAGAAACATGTTAAAAAACATCATTTTTCATCAGAAGAAACATGTTAAAAAAACATCATTTTCATCAGAAGAATATGTTAAAAATCTCATTTTCATCAGAAGAACATGTTAAAAAAAACATCATTTTCATCAGTGAGAACATGTTAAAAACATCATTTTCATCAGAAGAACATGTTTAAAAAACATCATTTTCATCAGAAGAAAGAACATGTAAAAAACATCATTTTCATCAGAAGAAACATGTTAAAAACATCATTTTCATCAGAAGAAACATGTTAAAAAACACAATTTTCATTAGGAAGAACATGTTTAAAAACACATCATTTTCATCAGAAGAACATGTTTAAAAAGATCATTTTCATCAGAAGAACATGTTAAAACACAATTTTCATTAGAAGAAACATGTTTAAAACATCATTTACATCAGAAGAAACATGTAAAAAATATCATTGTCATCAAAAGAACATGTTAAAAAACATTATTTTCATCAAAACATGTTAAAAACATCATTTTCATCAGAAGAACATGTTAAAAAAGCATCATTTTCATCAGAAGAACATGTTAAAAGATCATTTTAATCAGAAGAAACATGTTAAAAACATCATTTTCATCAGAAGAACATGTTAAAAAAAACATCATTTTCATCAGAAGAACATGTTAAAAAGATCATTTTAATCAGAAGAACATGTTAAAAACATCAATTTAATCAGAAGAACATGTTAAAAAACATAATTTTCATCAGAAGAACATGTTAAAAACATCATTTTCATCAGAAGAACATGTTAAAAAAACATCATTTTCATCAGAAGAAACATGTTAAAAAACATCATTTTCATCAGAAGAACATGTTAAAAACATCATTTTCATCAGAAGAACATGTTAAAAACACAATTTTCATTAGAAGAACATGTTAAAACACATCATTTTCATCATGAAGAACATGTGTTAAAAAGATCATTTTCATCAGAAGAACATGTTAAAAACACAATTTTCATTAGAAGAACATGTTATAAAACATCTCATTTACATCAGAAGAACATGTTATAAAACACAATTTTCATCAAGATGAACATGTTAAAAAACATAATTTTCATCAGAAGAACATGTTAAAAACATAATTTTCCTCAGAAAGACATGTTAAAAACAAAATCTCATTAGAAGAACATGTTAAAACACATCATTTTCATCAGAACATGTTAAAAACATCATTTTCATCAGCAAGAACATGTTAAAAAAAACATCATTTTCATCAGAAGAATATGTTAAAAATCTCATTTTCATCAGAAGAACATGTTAAAAAAACATCATTTTTCACAGGAGAAATGTTAAAAACATCATTTTCTCAGAAGAACATGTTAAAAACATCATTTTCATCAGAAGAACATGTAAAAAAACATCATTTTCATCAGAAGAACATGTTAAAAACATCATTTTCATCAGAAGAACATGTTAATTAAAAAACACAATTTTCATTAGAAGAAACATGTTAAAACACATCATTTCACTCAGAAGACATGTTAAAAGATCATTTTCATCAGAAGAACATGTTAAAAACCACATCATTTTCATCAGAACATGTTTAAAAACATCATTTTTCATCAGAAGAACATGTTAAAAACATCATTTTCATCAGAAGAACATTTTAAAAAACATCCATTTTTCATCAGAAGAATATGTTAAAAATCTCATTTTCCTCAGAAGAACCTGTTAAAAAAACATATTTTCATCAGGAGAACATGTTAAAAACATCATTTTCATCAGAAGAAACATGTTAAAAAACATCATTTTCATTCAGAAGAACATGTAAAAAACATCATTTTCATCAGGAAGAACATGTTTAAAAACATCATTTTCATCAGAAGAACATGTTAAAAACACAATTTTCATTAGAAGAACATGTTAAAACACATCATTTTCATCAGAAGAACATGTTAAAAAGATCATTTTCATCAGAAGAACATGTTTAAAAACATCAATTTTTCATTTAGAAGAACATAGTTAAAAACATCATTTACATCAGAAAGAACATGTAAAAAATATTGTCATCAAGAAAGAACATGTTAAAAAACATTATTTTCATCAGAACATGTTAAAAACATCATTTTCATCAGAAAAACATGTTAAAAAGCATCATTTTCATCAGAAGAACATGTTAAAAGATCATTTTTAATCAGAAGAAACATGTTAAAAAACATCATTTTCATCAGAAGAACATGTTAAAAAAACATCATTTTCATCAGAAGAACATGTTAAAAAGAATCATTCTAATCAGAAGAACATGTTAAAAACATCAATCTAACAGAAGAACATGTAAAAAACATCATTTTCATCAGAAGAACATGTTAAAAACATCATTTTCATCAGAAGAACATGTTAAAAAAACATCATTTTCATCAGAAGAACATGTTAAAAACATCATTTTCATCAGAAGAACATGTTAAAAACATCATTTTCATCAGAAGAACATGTTAAAAACACAATTTTCATTAGAAGAACATGTTAAAACACATCATTTTCATCAGAAGAACATGTTAAAAAGATCATTTTCATCAGAAGAACATGTTAAAAACACAATTTTCATTAGAAGAACATGTTAAAAACATCATTTACATCAGAAGAACATGTTAAAAACACAATTTTCATCAGATGAACATGTTAAAAAACATAATTTTCATCAGAAGAACATGTTAAAACATAATTTCATCAGAAGAAGAACATGTTAAAAAAAAAATTTTCATTAGAAGAACATGTTAAAAACACATCATTTTCATCAGAACATGTTAAAAACATCATTTTATCAGAAGAACATGTTTAAAAAAAAACATCATTTTCATCAGAAGAACATGTTAAAAACATCATTTTCATCAGAAGAACATGTTAAAAACATCATTTTCATCAGAAGAACATGTTAAAAAACATCATTTTCATCAGAAAGAATATGTTTAAAAACATCATTTTCATCAGAAGAACATGTTAAAAAACATCATTTTCATCAAGAAAGAACATGTTAAAAACAATCATTTTTATCAGAAAGAACATGTTTAAAAACACAATTTTCATTTAGAAGAACATGTTAAACACACATAATTGTCATCAGAAGAACATGTTTAAAAAGATCATTTTCATCAGAAGAACATGTTTAAAAACAATTTTCATTAGAAGAACATGTTAAAAACACAATTTTCATCAGAATGAACATGTTTAAAAAACATCATTTTCATCAGGAGAACATGTTAAAAACATCAATTTCATCAATAGAACAGTTAGTTACCCAAAACAATTTTCATTAGAAGAAACATGTTTAAAAAAAACACAATTTTCATCAGAAGAACATGTTAAAAAGATCATTTTCATCAGAAGAACATGTTAAAAACAATTTTCATTAGAAGAAGAACATGTTAAAAACACAATTTTCATCAGATGAACATGTTAGAAAACATCATTTTCATCAGGAGAACATGTTAAAAACATCAATTTCATCATAAGAACATGTTAAAAACATCATTTTAATCAAGAGAACATTTTAAAAACACAATTTTCATCAGGAGAACATGTTAAAAACATCATTTTCATCAGAAGAACATGTTAAAAAACATCATTTTCATCAGAAGAACATGTTAAAAAAACATTATTTCATCAGAAGAACATGTTAAAACATCATTTTCATCAGAAGAACATGTTAAAAACATCATTTTCATCAGAAGAACATGTTAAAAATATTGTCATCAAAGAACTGTTAAAAAACATATTTTTCATCAGAACATGTTACAACAACATCATTTTCATCAGAAAAACATGTTAAAAGCATCATTTTCATCAGAAGAACATGTTAAAAAGATCATTTTAATCAGAAGAACATGTTAAAAAACATCATTTTCATCAGAAAAACATGTTTAAAAAGCATCATTTTCATCAGAAGAACATGTTAAAAAGATCATTTTAATCAGAAGAACATGTTAAAAAACATCATTTTCATCAGAAGAACATGTTAAAAAAAACATCATTTTCATCAGAAGAACATGTTAAAAAGATCATTTTAATCAGAAGAACATGTTAAAAACATCAATTTAATCAGAAGAACATGTTAAAAAACATAATTTTCATCAGAAAGAACATGTTAAAACATCATTTTTCATCAGAAGAACATGTTAAAAAAACATTCATTTTCATCAGAAGAACATGTTAAAAAACATCATTTTCATCAGAAAGAACATGTTAAAAACATCATTTTCATCAGAAGAATATGTTTTTAAAAACCTCATTTTCATCAGAATAAGAACATGTTAAAAACACAATTTTTCATCAGAAGAACATGTTAAAAACATCATTTTCATCAGAAGAACATGTTAAAAAAACATAATTTTCATCAGAAGAACATGTTAAAAACAAAATTTTCATTAGAAGAACATGTTAAAACACATCATTTTCATCAGAACATGTTAAAAACATCATTTTCATCAGAAGAACATGTTAAAAACACAATTTTCATTAGAAGAACATGTTAAAACACATCATTTTCATCAGAACATGTTAAAAACCTCATTTTCATCAGAAGAACATGTTAAAAAAAACATCATTTTCATCAGAAGAACATGTTAAAAACATCATTTTCAAAGAAGAACATGTTAAAAAACAATTTTTAAAGAAACATGTTAAAAACATCAATTTCATCAGAAGAACATGTTAAAAACATCATTTTGATCAGAAGAACATGTTAAAAACATCATTTTCATCAGGAGAACATTTTAAAAACATTATTTTCATCAGAAGAACATGTTAAAAAACATCATTTACATCAGAAGAACATGTTAAAAACACAATTTTCATCAGAAGAACATGTTAAAAACACCATTTTCATCAGAAGAACATGTTAAAAACATCAATTTCACCAGAAGAACATGTTAAAAACATCATTTTCATCAGAAGAACATGTTAAAAAACATAATTTTCATCAGAAGAACATGTTAAAAACAAAATTTTCATTAGAAGAACATGTTAAAACACATCATTTTCATCAGAACATGTTAAAAACATCATTTTCATCAGAAGAACATGTTAAAAACAAAATTTTCATTAGAAGAACATGTTAAAACACATCATTTTCATCAGAACATGTTAAAAACATCATTTTCATCAGAAGAACATGTTAAAAACATCATTTTTATCAGAAGAACATGTTTAAAACATCATTTTCAACAGAAGAACATGTTAAAAACACAATTTTCTTAAGAGGAACATGTTAAAAACATCAATTTCATCAGAAGAACATGTTAAAAACATCATTTTGATCAGAAGAACATGTTAAAAACATCATTTTCATCAGGAGAACATTTTAAAAACATTATTTTCATCAGAAGAACATGTTAAAAAACATCATTTACATCAGAAGAACATGTTAAAAACACAATTTTCATCAGAAGAACATGTTAAAAACACCATTTTCATCAGAAGAACATGTTAAAAACATCAATTTCATCAGAAGAACATGTTAAAAACATCAGTTTCATCAGAAGAACATGTTAAAAACATCATTTTGATCAGAAGAACATGTTAAAAACATCATTTTCATCAGAAGAACATGTTAAAAACATCATTTTCATCAGAAGAACATGTTAAAAACATCAATTTCATCAGAAGAACATGTTAAAAAACATCATTTTCATCAGAAGAACATGTTAAAAACATTATTTTCATCAGAAGAACATAGTTAAAAACATCATTTTGATCAGAAGAACATGTTAAAAAACATCATTTTTCATCAGAAGAACATGTTAAAAACATCATTTTCATCAGGAGAACATTTTTATAAAAACACCATTTTCATCATCAGAAGAACATGTTAAAAACATCATTTTCATCAGAAGAACATGTTAAAACATCAATTTCATCAGAAGAACATGTTAAAAACACAATTTTCATCAGAAGAACATGTTAAAAAACAATCATTTACATCAGAAGAACATGTTAAAAACACAATTTTCATCAGAAGAACATGTTAAAAAACATTATTTTCATCAGAAGAACATGTTAAAAAAACATTATTTTCATCAGAAGAACATGTTAAAAAACATTATTTCATCAGAAGAACATGTTAAAAACATCATTTTCATCAGAAGAACATGTTAAAAACACCATTTTCATCAGAAGAACATGTTAAACAACATCATTTCATCAGAAGAACATGTTAAAAACATCATTTCATCAGAAGACCATGTTAAAAAACATCATTTTCATCAGAAGAACATGTTAAAAAACATCATTTTCATCAGAGTAGGTCCTTAAAATGCACATTTCTTAGGAGAAATGTTGCTCAAAAATAAACAGATTTTTCAAACACCTGATTGCAGAAATGCAGGACAGTCTTGTTAAAAGTCAAAAACCTTTGACCTGAGCTTGAGCGTGTTCAAACCTCCAAACATCACTTTCACCCAAAACACTCCCGGATCCTTTGCATATCAACCTGAGTTAGATGATCCTGGAAGCAGAAACTACCAAAACCTTTGGTAAAAGCTGTTCATTTCTCTGTGGAGTCTGCAGCAAAATGAAAGGAAATGCTGTTTGACTGCTGTATCCTCCATGTTTAATTAAAAAAATGACGGTTCGAAAATCTGGACTTGAAGCTGCTTTCATTGGAGTGTTTCTGACCTTCATTGCTCACATGAATGCGGAAGGGGGAGGGGGGGCTGCAGGAAACCACCGTATTAAACATGTCCTCCTTCTACTTCGTTATCTTTTAAAGCTTAAAAACATGTGACATCAACAACCTGCAACTTAACATAACGTGAGTGAAAAGGAGCCATCGGTTTGAGACATAAATGAAAGCCGACCTCGAAGCCGCTATTTCGTCAATCAATTTCCCGTAATGCTCCTTCTCTTAACGAAATGCTTTCCAGTCCCTTTAGGACTTTTGTTTTCTCCACTCTGTCTTTCATCATGCAGGGCAGGGTTATTTCTAAATTCAGAGTGAGTGAATGCTGACTTTCTGTAAATCTATACAAGAAAAACAGAAATCTCCACAGGAAAGCATGGTATTAATGTTTAAACCTATAAAGCCAATTTGACTTCTGTGATTCTAAGTGTTGAGAAACCGCGGCACTAAGAGATTCTACCAAAAAATCCTTCTTTTTCTGTCCAGAAGCAAGAGCTTTCACCTGTTTCTGCAAAAAAGAAAAAAATCTCCCAATCTGTCTCAGTGAAGCACTTTTACCTCCTGCTTTTCTGAAGTAAAACTCAGCAATTCATCTGAAAACACAGACAAATAAAGAATTAAGTGTCATTGTGCTCTGTCTGTGGACATGTGGCTTCTTTCTGCTGAGTAACGCTAGGATTGCAGATGACCATCCTGGAAGAGTTAATGAAATCCTCTTTGAGGCATCATATGATGTGAATTATTAAAAAACAACAATAACTTGGTAGACATTCATCGTTGCTAGCCGCTCTGAAGGGATATTTGTTTGCTTCTCAAACTAAGCTGCATTGAAACAGATCAGTTGGAAGTTGCTTTTCTGCTTTTTAGGACATGATAGTAATCGATGTATTTTCAAGAACATTTCCAGAGATGGAGCGCTGAAAACCAAGTGCTGCATGTTTAAACAGAGTTTGTCCATTTCACACAGGGTATGAGATCAATGGAGCGTTCATTTGGACCATGGCTCGGCAACCCTAAATGTTAGACCAAAAAACAAACCGGTCAGGAGCTGCAAAAGATGAAAAGCCTTATAGGAAGGCAGCACAGGCTGTACGTTATTAGCTAAATTAGCCTACTAACAAAAGGACTTAGTAAGCTGCAAACCTATAGTGAACATTCATGACGAACTGTTTATTTTCCCTGCAGCTAATCCTGGAGAGAATAGCTGCGTTTCCACTGACTGTATTTGCACAAACTGGATTTACGACACTAAATCTGCCTAATGGAAACACGACAGTTTTGAAAAAACTCGCATTCATTTAATAAAAAACGTTTTTGCGCTTGGAGGAAGGGGTTTTTGACATGTATCAAAATTGACATGTTTTGCAATGAAAACACTTTTCTTGAATTAATGAGTCCCACAGCGTCACAAAGCTCAACAGGCTTCTCACAGCCACGCCGCACAGCCCTGGCACCGCTGTGACATCATCTAAATGTGCCCTTGAAGTTCTTTGACTGAATCCACCTAAACCAATGCCATAACAAAGTATTGCCATGTGCTTTATCACTGATATCACACAAATGTGCATATTTATGAGAGGTGTTGATTGAGACCATCAAAGCAGAGGTTCAATCAGGTTGGTTCATATGATGGACACAACAGCTGATGTCAGCACTCTCATTACGCCGCTGGACAATGTGAAGTGAACTGGTCATGTGATGTCAGTGGTGACTGATGGCGCCTCATCAGTGGTCAGGAAGAAGGCTGGTGTTTCCACAAAATCCAGGCAGAAGGTGCAGGCAGCCAACACATGAGATGATTTTTGGACGTTTCATTGTATTTGGCACATGAAATGTCACAGGATTCTGATATTGATGGTCTGGTGAAGGCCAAACGAAGGGAGAAAGGGAGGTTAAATCCAAATCCTTATGTTCACAAATGTTTTCAAGTTTAATTTAGGTTCATTTTTCATTGATTTGGACATTTATATTTCAGACCGGGTGCTTGATTTTTTTCTGTAGCCCCTCTTGAGTTTACTATCAGGATTGCTTCAATGTCAAATGTAAAATATTTAATATTGAATAAAGTCTTGATTTTTAAGTGAAATGCATTTTATTTTAAACCCATGAGCCTCTGTGAATAAATGAGTAACAAGAAAGTGATTAGCGACCATGTTGGTTAAAGGAATCTTTTCCAACTGAGAAAAAAACCAAACAAAGCTACAGGTGACAAGCTGACCACAGGTTCCTTTGCTATTTTGTCACTGGTCCGGCCCCCTTGAGGTCAGACGGCTTGAATGCGGCTGTAACAAAGGGTCGAAGACGTGTGGATCTCTGTGGTTATGGCGTAAATCTTGGTTACAGAAATGTTCACATGTAATTTTTAATATGCGCCTTTAAAAGGTTTTGGAAACGTCAGGAATGTTGTTCATGTTTGTCCTGAAACCACATCAAACAAAGATTATCTTCCCATCTTTTTTCCATTTTCAGACATTTTTGAGCAGACTCCAGGAGCCTCTTTGGGGGCGCCAAAGAGCGCATGTGGTTTTGGAGCTGATGGTTGCTGACCCGTGATTTTGAATGTACCATTGATCTCGACTGACCATTGAACAAACTGCTGACTCAAAAATCACTCTCCATGGAATTATCCTAGGGACTATCAAACTGGTGGAATTTTATAGAGGATTAGGAAGTTCCACAGTCTGGTTCCAAGATGGATCCACCTTCAGTAAACAGAAGCAACACTGATAACTCTTTTACAATAAATAAAGAGGATACCAAAAAAACTGCAGTACAATAGTCCCTCATTTATTGCAGGGACACTTTCCATAACGGGTGAAATCCACAAAGTAGGATTATAGATGCTGTAAGGCTGTAAAGTCCCTCATTCCACACTTTCCTCAGACAGACATGAGCATTTTCACACTTTTCTCTTTTGTTTAAACTCTTAAAGTTCAAAGCTTCATAGAAAATACATCCAGGATTATAGTATAAAAAACAAAGATCTGCTACTAATCAAAGATTTTTGTTAACTTGGAAAACTGAACACATTCTGGTCAAGAGTTATGGCAATGTCACACAGAACTGCGCTGTGAACAAAAAGTCAGCAAGACCGCGAAAGGTGAACATCGATAAAGCAAAGGAAGACCACTTCAACTGTGAAATCCAGATTCTGGAGCAGATTCTTCAGCCTTGAGCAGTAACTAGTTGTACTTCTTGGTAGAAAAACTTTGTTTCTGATTGTCATGAAGTCTTTTATATAAAAGAAGAATTTGCTCCTACCACTGCAGGAACAGATGAAAGTAATATCAGACTGAGCTGCAGCTCCATTTCTAATTCTGAAAAAGTTGTTTGTCCCTAAAGGGCAATTCTGTCTGCAATATTTGGTCAGCAAGATGAAAACAAAGCAAAAACAAACACACCACTCCTCAGTGATTAGTCAGTTTGTCAGTCTGGCGGCATGTTGTCCTTCAGGTGTGGAGCGGCCTCTGCAGGCCTGAGCACAAGTTGAAGGTCAAACAGCACAGAGAAAACCAGCAGCAAGATGACAAGCAACAGGTGTGTGAAGAAGCCGTCTAACCCCGACAGATATGCTCAATATACCGGTAGTTTAGAAGCTTTGTAAGGAGTTCCAGTACATATGTGTACCTTAATTTGGGCCCCAAAGGGTTCCCCACAAGTCTTTAGTTAGAGAGATGGACAGACAGACAGAGAAATAAATAAACATCATCGTTTATTGTCAGAAACAGAAAATGTGTTACTAGATTAGAAAGTAATCAGGAGTACATATTTCTGAAAAAGCTTCTACTTGTGACAGACTTAAGTAGGAATGTTGTTTTTTCTGCCCCTAAAAGTGTGAAATAATGATCCATCTGCAACTTCAGCAGCTAAATCTTAAAAAGGTTGAAGACTGTAAAAGCTCTCACCGTCTTCCTCATAAAGCAGCACATACAGTAAGATTTGAATGGGGCTCAACGACTACATGATGCATGTCCTTAAATCACTGCTTTTGACCAGCTTCATGAACTAGAATTATCTCTTGAATTCCTACTTTGCGAGAAAATGGCTGTAAAAATATAATATCAGATATAATATCAGTGCTCTCAGCTTGTAACTCTGAGGTCCTAAAGTGCCTTAAAGGAGCTAAAAAAAGATCAGAAACACACTTCTACTTATGTTGGTATAATGGTTTGAGGGTTCGGAACTTGGATGACTTGTCAGCACCGATAGAACCAAAAAAAAAGTTCAGTGGCCTTGTGGTGGAGTGTCTGCCCTGAGGCTGGAAGGTTGTGAGTTCAAATCTAGGCCGAGTCATACCAAAGACTTTAAAATGGGATCTGATGCCTATTGACACTCTGCATTACGGGGGTGGATTGGGGGTTAAACCACCAAATGGTTCCCAAGTGCTGCTGTGACTGCAGCTCACCGCTCCCCCAGGGGAAGAATCAAATGCAGAGAACAAATTTCACACACCCAGGTGTGAGACAACTGATGGGACTTTTAAGTTTAAAAATAACCAGATAATCCTGAAGGAGAATCTGTTCCATTTGTTGATGAGTGGCGTTAATATTTGCTAATTCTGTCCTTATATCCCACTGTACCGGACCGAGGACCAGAAAAGAGGAGATTACAGAATCTGCTGGACCTGATACCTCAGTGATGGCGTGGTGGGAAACCTTAGCTTTCTCAGTTGGATAAAGGTGGGCCCTTTTGGTGTAAAAAAAGTTGGCACTGCATGAGGAAGCTGTTGCAATGTTCAGGTTTCCGGATGACTTGTCCGGGAGCACGAGCTGAGGACAGGCTTCTGATTTGGGTGCAGAGTTTGGATTGATGGACCTAGCCAACATAAGCAGAAGCGAGGCAGCTCTGTTGGTGGCGCTGCAGATACCGGGTTAGCCGCAGTGTTAGCAATTAGCTGTGCTATAATGGTAACGGTCCCAGCCACCAAACGGTGGAGCTGGCGACTGTGCTCCTGGAGCATTGCGGCAAACCTGGCTGGATTCAAAGAGCTAGGCACACCTGCTGTTGGAAGTATGGCAAAGCCTTCTGTGATGAAGAGGCAGACGCGTTGGTATCCATATGCAACAGAGTCTAATAGTAAATACAGACAAAGAAAGCAGGACAAACCGGAGCGAGGGCGAGGCAAAACATAGCCAATCAGGCAGCAGTCAAAACACATGAAAGATAGCAAAGAACAAACTGCTCAGACTGAATGGCAAAAGCACAAACAAGATACACTTGTGACAAAGACTGAATGAGGAACAGCTGGAGGAACATCTGGGCAGTGGCTGATGGGAGATGGAGTGTAGAGTTAATATTCAGGAAATGGCTCCCTCTGATGGTCGGAGGAGGAGACAGAGGCTTGACTCTTGACAATTAACTTCACTTTAAATATTTTATTTTCTTTACCTAAACAAACTTGTACATGTGCACAAAATAACTACAGTTCACACACACACTTTTGCATACAAACCAACACATGTAAAGCATTTCATTCTGTCACATATACTATTTGTGCAAAGGTGAGCCGACACCTGTGTTCAGGTGAGTGGTTATATTTTGCTGAGATGAATGATAGAATGTAAAAAAGAAAAAAAGGAGAGAGAGAGTTCCCAGCCATCCATACACCAAGACCGCCGAAGGTTCTTCGTTTCTGATCAGTCATTTATAGCTCACCAACACAGTTTCAGGTCATTAGAACCCATAAGTGTCGATAAATCACATGACAAGGATGGAGTAAGCAATAATTAGGTAAAAAGACAACCTTATTTTAGAAATCATTGTGAAATTGGCAGAATTATCACAAATATGTGCAGATTATTTGTTATTAGAAAAATCCTTTAAAAACAGGATACTTCAGGAAAGGATTTTTACAAATTACATATTTAATAATCAACAGGAATCATTAAATTAAATCACATTTTGTAAAACAAAGTGGAGGGATATGATTAGAAACCAATTACATTAATCAGCTTCAATAAATTAGCTATTTATTGTTTATTTATTATTATTATTATTATTTTCAGTCAGTGTCCTTGTCACAGATGAACCAAGTTACAGATATGGTTTGGTCCATATTCTGTTAACCGTCCAATATTCCTTCCTAGTATTCCTTCTTCTGCTGCTTGATTGACAGCCGCCCTTCTGGTTGAGCCATGAATTTCTTAAAACTAAAACTTACATAGTTTTACATAAACATAAGGGCTTTGTTTTTTTTTTGTCAACTTTTCCTGTCAAACATCTGAGCATCTGATCAGAGCTGCAGGCCTCTCATGTTGGACAGATTTTATTGTTACAATCAGGAGTTCTGCATCTTCTAACACACAGGGGGTATATTTGTATAAACCCCTTTTGAAATTGTGGCTAAACTTTTTTCTACTATTGACATGCAAAAGTTACAAACAAACCTGTTGGCTCCAAAAATCTGCACTCACAAACATGTCAACATGTACACAATGCAACAACAGTTGCACAACAACACACGCACATATTTATGCAGACAAACCAACACATCTCATTCTGTCACGCATGTTATTAGCACAAAGGTGAGCTGATACCTGTGTTCAGGTGAGTGTTTGTGTTCCACTGAGGTGGATGATGGAATGTAAAAAGAGGGAACGTAAGCCCCCGACACCCGCGCAGAAATGCAGATAGAGGATGGTTTCTCGTGCTCCAGATACTTTCTTGTACACACCATGTCCTTCTCCTTTTGTTTTTGAACGTTTGTCGTGAGAGTCTTGAGTAATTTTGCTTCACTTGGTTGTTTTCAAGGATAGAAACATAAAAAGTTGAGTGTTAATTCATACCAAGTGGATTCTTGCTTCCCGATCAGCTCATTCTTCTAAAAATCAAACCGTTTTTCTGGGATTTCTGCGTCATGGCAGAGAGCATCTCCTGAGCTGCCCGCCTCTGTATAACCGGCTGAGTGCATGCTCTCCCTGTGCTCCTCAGTCATTAGGCTGCACCCAAAGGAGACTCGTTAAAAACATTTTGCAGAAGAAAGCTTTTCCTCCATTTAAGTCAGTGCAGTTTGTCTCAGCACATGTGGTGATGGAAAAACTCCCATGAGGCCTCTGTCAAAACGCTCACCCCTTCTCTTTAATTCTTCAGTCTGCTCAAACTGATTGCAATTACTGTACCCCCTGCAGGGGCCCGGCAGAGCCTGATGACAATGATTTTGTTTATGAGGGATCAAGTTATGACTCTGAGATTCAAAAGCTGCTTTGCTAATAAACTTTGTTCTGCGAGAGGCTTTAAAAGCCTCATTCTCTGTATGTGGAGCTGCTGACGAGCACTTACACCCAAAATAGCAGCCCTCAAGTCGATTATTATTTATCCAACCAGGCCATCCATCTTTCCTCCGGTCCTCTAGACACAACCATCAGACCTGGGCCTGTGAGGAGGGAAAGGACGGGTCAGGAGAAAGTAATGATGTTTGTGATGAGCCTCAGTGTTGACTTAAGTTTAGCTGCTGGATCCCTGGACTCTCACAGTCAGGCCATTAAGCTCTCTGTGCTTTCCCGGGAGCTCACAGAGGGGCTTGCAGGGAATGAAGATGCTCTCATTTCAGAATGAGGTGACCATCACGCCACCCCGCTGCTGTGTACACAGCGCGCACACGCAGCCTCTCAATTACATCTTCTCTCTTCTAATGCCCACGATTACTGTGTTTGAAAACACAAATAATAAAACATCTTTTTTCTGAGCACAGCTTTCATCACTGAGACTTCAATCCCCACAAAATCACACTGGAAAGGCACGTTAATGCTTCTTTGGAATCTGGAAGGACTTGGTGCAGCTTTTAAGGTGGCATTACAACAGCAGACAAAAAAATTACAAGACAATTATCCCAAAAATGTAAAAAGCACTAAAGTTGTGTTTCCAGAGTGCAGAAGTGTTGGCTTGTTGTAGGAAAGGAAAGAGTAATGCTGGAGTGTTGGAAGGGATTAGTGCAGCCTCTGTGTTGTGTGGAAATGATGCAGCAGCAGTGCCTTTTGTCTCCAAAGTGAACACACAGCTGAGCAAACGTGTGTTTCAACCCGTTCCAACCGATTGTTTTTAGAGGAAGGATTTATTTGGGACTGATGTGGGAAACGGCACTAAGTCTGGATCAGTGTCTAATGAATTTACAATTGAGCCATTTTATTAATTAATCCAGTAACTGCATTTATTAGCAACCTCGATCTACAATAACCTCTTCTTTTTTTTAAAAAAAGGAGAAACACATAATGTAAACCTTTCCTGATTTTTATGCAAATTTACACCAAAAATTTGGAAAAAGTGAACAGCTCAACATAAGCAAAGAGCGTGCTCTAAGAAAAACAAGAACTCCTCCCCTGCACTGAAAAAACAAGATGAATAAAACATTCTTAAAATCTGAAACACTTTCTTTAAATATCAAAAAATCTACCAATTTGGATAGTAAAACAGTCTTACCAGGATCTCCTTTTAGAAGAAAAATTCACGTCACTGAGACCTGTTTCCTTAACCTCAGATCACTGAAAAAACCATAGAAAAACTTTCTTGATGAGATTCTTTTTCTCGCAAGACAGAAAAACATTTGATCCCAAAACTAAAGTTTCTTTTTTTCTCAAGATTAAGTTTTTTGGTATGTGTGTGATTTTGCTACCATGGCAACAGAACAAAAAGCTCTTTTGTGTTGCCTTTACAAATTTAAAATAAGTGAAATCTGAAGTTTAAAGGCAATACAATCTGTTTTTGATGTAAATGAATGACACATTTTTGGGTTTTGGAAACAACACACTGACTATTTGTGCAGTGGTCAGCATTATTCGTCTCAGGTAGAAAACATGAAGATAAAAACATGCCTAACCATCCATTCTGTCATTCAGCCATTAGATCTGAACGTGTGACAGCCTGCCATAATCTAAAGGCTGTGAATGTTATTTAAAGGAGTTGTGTTAACTATGGGACGCTTTGTAAAGTCAGAAGACATGTCCAACAACTGCAGACTTAAAAAAAAGGCTGTGGTTGTTCTGGTGACAGAAAATGTATTTTCACCCAAAGGTGACCTGACGTCTACAGATTAAATATTTAACTGAAATTGGGTTTTATGTATGTTTTAACCGTCATCAGAGTAGAAGTGGATGCAGTGAGGCAGCTGAAAATGTCCTGAAAGTTTAATCCTAGTTGTCATCTTTAATTAGCCTTCCTCCATAAGCAGAAGTGTGATGAACAGCCTGGAGACACATTTCAGGCAGTTTTCTGTGGTTTGCCTTCAGAAGACGAAGCCAGAGTTGATGGTTATTTTACCCCCAAGAGACAGAGACCAGCAATGTCAACAAAAGCTGACTAACAGCAGTGAAAAGCCCCCAAAAACCCTCAACCCCCACAAAGTTTTCAGAGCTTAACAGCTGTTTGCTGTCACAGAAATGCTCAATCGGCCGAGACTACAACTGTGCTGAAGGCTGCGCTACTTTCTGAGGTTCAGACTGCTGTTTCTTACATGCACGTTTCTAAAATCATTTCAAATTCAATTTGATTGAAATGTTGACACATTTACTGACACTTTTCATTATTTATTTACAATTTTAAATCATTAATGGCAAATTTATTTAAACATTTCATATTCAATACATTTGTTTCTTCCATCCCACACCAGACAATAAAATAATTAAATATGTCATTAGATCCTTCAATGTTCTTTTTAATGGCAATTTTAATATTTCAAAGCCACATATATTTAAAAATTAATTTGTTAATTTAATTTACTTAATGCCAATGTAAAATAATTAATGACACATTTATTCAACAATTTAATGTCGCATATACTTATTTCTTTTTGCCTTTTCTGGACCTCAATAAAAAACACTCATCCAGATCACATGTTCAACAAATACTGCCCCCCTGTGGCGTATTGAACCTCTTACACTTGGATTTTCTGACATTCAGGTTTCAGACTGTCATTTATAAGAAATTACAGACCAAACAAGGTCAAGACAATAAATATCATTACAGCAAAATATTTCAATGAGAAACAGTGACAGAAATCATGTTGGTCACCTTTAACTCTTTTCTGAACCACACTCATCATTTTGCTTCGGTTCTGTCCAATATGCAACACTCAGAGGTCTGTGGGAACTTTTACAACCTTTGATAACAGATCAGTGCTATCCTACGCAGTAGAAATGTTCTTTAAGAGGTTTCCTAATAAAATACTGATCATGTTCTGCTGAATGTGGCTGAGAAGCCAAAGCGGCAGATGTGTCAGGGCTCTGTGTGCACAGCTCATTATATCAGAGCAGGGAGGAGTCCTCCGAGTGTGAGCTGTGCAGGCCCTCAACATACTGTAATGGTCCCATCAAGATGCTATTGCCTGTACTCAGCACAGTGCTGGGGGGGATATTGCTGCTCGGTGCTGAATTCACACAAACATGCTCTCATACGGATGCTCCGAAGCAGGTCTGGTTTCTCTCCCTGCCAGCTTGTCACTCTCAGATTGTTTCATGTTCTTAGGAGGGACTAGATAAAACCAAATAGCAAACCAATTCTCCGGAGGAACTACTCATCTCTGAGACTCTGTCATTTTGCCTCTTCCTAATTCTCTCTGCTCAGATTTCTTCAAAACTCACGTTCTCTTAGAGCTTGAAAATAAAATGTCAGCAGGCTCTAATGGGAGGAATGTCTTTTAGGGGTTTACTGCCATCTGTTGGCACCTGCTGGTACTGATTTTCAGTCCAAAGATTTTCCAGTGAGGGCCTTCAACCAGCATTAGTGCTCTAACAGTTTGATTCATGTCATCATTTGTGATTCCTGATTCGATTCGTAGTAGACATTGCTTTATTCTGAACGATCTGATTCTTTGATCTAAAATGGATCAGAACTTCTTCAGCCAAACATTTGTGACGCAGAGATAAATTCCTACTACTGTACAGTGAAGTTTTCAAGATTCTTGTGTTTCTTCAAGATAATCAAGTGTAAATAAATCTGTGTACAAACAAACAAGTAAACAAGAATGAATGTCAAATCCATTCACGTTTGAGTTTGATCAAGTTCATTCCACTGTTGTTTTTCCACATCAGAATAATCTAAAAGAACATTATTAGAACATTCTAGAACATTGCATGGTAACATGACTTTGTAAATTCAAAATGTTTCCACACATTGGACTGGAAGGATGGTTGATCAGTTTCTGCTGCATCACACATGTGTGTTGTTCTGTGATGGTCTTTACAGTGAAGTAAACCGACCATGTCTTAGTCCAGATCATTGTAAAGGGTATAGGTTGATCTGATTGCGACTCAGATGGATCTGGTTGGATCATAGGAATAAATATGCATTCATTGTTAAAGTCCTACTCAGCACACTTTACACACCGTCTCACGCATGCGTGCACCCAGCAATAGCTGGCACTGCCCCTGTGAAGCTGCCCGCGCGCATCCTGGCTCCAGCATGACGAAGCCCTTTATCATCTGCACGGCGTGCATGCGGACAGTGCCAGGTACTACGTGGTGGTAGCTGCTCTCGATCAGTAGTCCACATCCAAGTCAGGGGTGTGACACTGCTGCACAGCCCTACCAAGAGGGAGACATACGACACCCTTAACGAACCTCTGCTCCGGAGAAACGACCAGTCTTCTCCAGTGAACCGGCCAGTCTGCTCCGGAGAAGCGGCCTTTCTGCTCCGGAGAAGCGGCCAGTCTGCTCCGGAGAAACGACCAGTCTTCTCCAGTGAACCGGCCAGTCTGCTACGGAGAAGCTGCCAGTCTGCTCCGGAGAAACGGCCAGTCTTCTCCAGTGAACCGGCCAGTCTGCTCCGGAGAAGCTGCCAGTCTTCTCCAGTGAACCAGCCAGTCTGCTCTGGAGAAACGACCAGTCTGCTCCAGTGAACCGGCCAGTCTGCTCCGGAGAAACGGCCAGTCTTCTCCAGTGAACCAGCCAGTCTGCTCTGGAGAAACGACCAGTCTGCTCCAGTGAACGGGCCAGCCTGCTACGGAGAAGCTGCCAGTCTGCTCCGGAGAAACGGCCTGTCTGCTCCGGAGAAACGACCAGTCTTCTCCAGTGAACCAGCCAGTCTGCTCTGGAGAAACGACCAGTCTGCTCCGGAGAAGCGGCCTGTCTGCTCCAGAGAAACGACCAGTCTTCTCCAGTGAACTGGCCAGTCTGCTCCGGAGAAGCTGCTAGTCTGCTCCAGTGAACCGGCCTGTCTGCTCCGGAGAAACGACCAGTATTCTCCAGTGAACCGGCCAGTCTGCTCCGGAGAAGCGGCCTGTCTGCTCCGAAGAAACGGCCTGTCTGCTCCGGAGAAACGACCAGTCTTCTCCAGTGAACCGGCCGGTCTGCTCCGGAGAAGAAGAAACGGCCTGTCTGCTCCAGAGAAAACGACCAGTCTTCTCCAGTGAACCAGCCAGTCTGCTCTGGAGAAACAACCAGTCTGCTCCAGTGAACCGGCCAGCCTGCTACGGAGAAGCTGCCAGTCTGCTCCGGAGAAACGGCCAGTATTCTCCAGTGAACCGGCCTGTCTGCTCCGGAGAAACGACCAGTATTCTCCAGTGAACCGGCCAGTCTGCTCCGGAGAAGCGGCCTGTCTGCTCCGAAGAAAAGGCCTGTCTGCTCCGGAGAAACGACCAGTCTTCTCCAGTGAACCAGCCAGTCTGCTCTGGAGAAACGACCAGTCTGCTCCGGAGAAGCGGCCTGTCTGCTCCAGAGAAACGACCAGTCTTCTCCAGTGAACTGGCCAGTCTGCTCCGGAGAAGCTGCTAGTCTGCTCCAGTGAACCGGCCTGTCTGCTCCGGAGAAACGACCAGTATTCTCCAGTGAACCGGCCAGTCTGCTCCGGAGAAGCGGCCTGTCTGTGTCGGAGAAACGACCAGTCTTCTCCAGGGAACCGGCCACTCTGCTCCAGTGAACCGGCCACTCTGCTCCAGTGAACCAGCCAGTCTGCTCTGGAGAAACGACCAGTCTGCTCCAGTGAACCGGCCAGTCTGCTCCGGAGAAGCTGCCAGTCTGCTCCAGAGAAGCGGCCAGTCTGCTCCAGTGAACCGGCCAGTCTGCTGCGAAGAAGCGGCCAATCTGCTCCAGAGAAGCTGCCAGTCTGCTCCGGAGAAGTGCCCAGTCTGCTCCGGAGAAGCGGCCAGTCTGCTCAGGAGAAGCCACCAGTCTGCTCCGGAGAAACGACCAGTCTTCTCCAGTGAACCAGCCAGTCTGCTCTGGAGAAACGACCAGTCTGCTCCGGAGAAGCGGCCTGTCTGCTCCAGAGAAACGACCAGTATTCTCCAGTGAACCGGCCAGTCTGCTACGGAGAAGCGGCCTGTATGTTTCGGTGAAACGACCAGTCTTCTCCAGGGAAACCGGCCAGTCTGCTCCAGAGAAGCTGCCAGTCTGCTCCGGAGAAGCTGCTGGTCTGCTTTGGAGAAGCGGCCAGTCTGCTCCGGAGAAGCGGCCAGTCTGCTCCGGAGAAAGCGGCCAGTCTGCTCCGGAGAAACGACCAGTCTTCTCCAGTGAACCGGCCAGTCTGCTACGGAGAAGCTGCCAGTCTGCTCCGGAGAAACGGCCTGTCTGCTCCGGAGAAACGGCCTGTCTGCTCCGGAGAAACGGCCTGTCTGCTACGGAGAAGCTGCCAGTCTGCTCCGGAAGAAAACGGCCCTGTCTTGCTCCGGAGAAGAGAAACGACCAGTCTTCGCTCAGTGAACCAGCCAGTCTGCTCTGGAGAAGAAACGACCAGTCCTGCTCCGGAGAAGCGGCCTGTTCTGCTCCAGAGAAACGACCAGTATTCTCCAGTGAACCGGCCAGTCTGCTACGGAGAAGCGGCCTGTATGTTTCGGTGAAACGACCAGTCTTCTCCAGGGAACCGGCCAGTCTGCTCCAGAGAAGCTGCCAGTCTGCTCCGGAGAAGCTGCTGGTCTGCTTGGAGAAGCGGCCAGTCTGCTCCGGAGAAGCGGCCAGTCTGCTCCGGAGAAGCGGCCAGTCTGCTCCGGAGAAACGACCAGTCTTCTCCAGTGAATCCGGCCAGTCTGCTACGGAGAAGCTGCCAGTCTGCTCCGGAGGAAACGGCCTGTTTGCTCATGAGAAACGGCCTGTCTGCTCCGGAGAAACGGCCTGTCTGCTCCGGAGAAAACGGCCCTGTCTGCTCCGGAGAAAGAAACGACCAGTCTTCTCCAGTGAACCGGCCAGTCTGCTACGGAGAAGCTGCCAGTCTGCTCCGGAGAAACGACCAGTCTGCTCCGGAGAAGCGGCCTGTCTGCTCCAGAGAAACGACCAGTATCTCCAGTGAACCGGCCTGTCTGCTCCGGAGAAACGGCCTGTCTGCTCCAGAGAAACGACCAGTCTTCTCCAGTGAACCAGCCAGTCTGCTCTGGAGAAACGACCAGTCTGCTCCAGTGAACGGGCCAGCCTGCTACGGAGAAGCTGCCAGTCTGCTCCGGAGAAAAACGGCCTGTCTGCTCCGGAGAAATGACCAGTCTTCTCCAGTGAACCAGCCAGTCTGCTCTGGAGAAACGACCAGTCTGCTCCGGAGAAGCGGCCTGTCTGCTCCGGAGAAACGACCAGTCTTCTCCGGGGAACCGGCCAGTCTGCTCCGGAGAAGCTGCTAGTCTGCTCCAGTGAACCGGCCTGTCTGCTCCGGAGAAACGACCAGTATTCTCCAGTGAACCGGCCAGTCTGCTCCGGAGAAGCGGCCTGTCTGCTCCGAAGAAACGGCCTGTCTGCTCCGGAGAAACGACCAGTCTTCTCCAGTGAACCGGCCACTCTGCTCCAGTGAACCGGCCTGTCTGCTCCGGAGAAACGGCCTGTCTGCTCCAGAGAAACGACCAGTCTTCTCCAGTGAACCGGCCAGCCTGCTACGGAGAAGCTGCCAGTCTGCTCTGGAGAAACGACCAGTCTGCTCCAGTGAACCGGCCAGCCTGCTACGGAGAAGCTGCCAGTCTGCTCGGAGAAACGACCAGTCTTCTCCAGTGAACTGGCCAGTCTGCTCCGGAGAAGCTGCTAGTCTGCTCCAGTGAACCGGCCTGTCTGCTCCGGAGAAACGACCAGTATTCTCCAGTGAACCGGCCAGTCTGCTCCGGAGAAGCGGCCTGTCTGTTTCGGAGAAACGACCAGTCTTCTCCAGGGAACCGGCCACTCTGCTCCAGTGAACCGGCCACTCTGCTCCAGTGAACCAGCCAGTCTGCTCTGGAGAAACGACCAGTCTGCTCCAGTGAACCGGCCAGCCTGCTACGGAGAAGCTGCCAGTCTGCTCCGGAGAAACGGCCTGTCTGCTCCGGAGAAACGACCAGTCTTCTCCAGTGAACCAGCCAGTCTGCTCTGGAGAAACGACCAGTCTGCTCCGGAGAAGCGGCCTGTCTGCTCCAGAGAAACGACCAGTATTCTCCAGTGAACCGGCCAGTCTGCTACGGAGAAGCGGCCTGTATGTTTCGGTGAAACGACCAGTCTTCTCCAGGGAACCGGCCAGTCTGCTCCAGAGAAGCTGCCAGTCTGCTCCGGAGAAGCTGCTGGTCTGCTTTGAGAAGCGGCCAGTCTGCTCCGGAGAAGCGGCCAGTCTGCTCCAGAGAAGCGGCCAGTCTGCTCCGGAGAAACGACCAGTCTTCTCCAGTGAACCGGCCAGTCTGCTACGGAGAAGCTGCCAGTCTGCTCCGGAGAAGCTGCCAGTCTGCTCCGGAGAAACGGCCTGTCTGCTCCGGAGAAACGACCAGTCTTCTCCAGTGAACCAGCCAGTCTGCTCTGGAGAAACGACCAGTCTGCTCCGGAGAAGCGGCCTGTCTGCTCCAGAGAAACGACCAGTATTCTCCAGTGAACCGGCCAGTCTGCTACCGGAGAAGCGGCCTGTCTGTTTCGGTGAAGAAACAACCAGTCTTCTCCAGTGAACCGGCCAGTCTGCTCTGGAGAAGCTGCCAGTCTGCTCCGGAGAAGCTGCCAGTTGCTCCGGATAACGGCCAGTCTGCTCTGGAGAAGCGGCCAGTCTGCTCCAGAGAACCGGCCAATCTGCTCCAGAGAAACGACCAGTTTGCACTGGAGAAGCTCCCAGAGGAGTTGTTGAGCCTATGACAGGAGGAGCCGTTCTGGAAGTATAAATGATGAAGAACAAGTAAAGATCTGATGGAGACCTCTGCTGCTGTTCAGACCAACATTCAGCTTTTTCAGGTCAACATTGCTGGAAATATTGATAAAACTGCTCTACAAGGTACAGTAAATGTAAAGATGTGAAATGTGGGTGATGGGGCAGTTTGGTTAATGGGGTGGTTAACTGGTAATGGGGAAATATGCATGGGATGTAACATTTGATTTTTAAGATACAGGTGCCTTTTAACTTCGTCTTTATTAATGTCTTGTTATAATCCTGGAGCAGAGGACGCACAAATATGTTACTGGAAGCTGTCAGTACAAAAATGTATCACAATATGAGTGGTTTGATCCAATCCGTTTTTTTTCATGAACAGACCGACTGACACTCACACACACAATTTAAAAAGACAAGTTCTACCAAATTTAGGCTACATTCATACCACCCTGGACTCAGGTGTTGTGTGAGTCTTCTCAATATTTGTGCCCACATCCATCCTGTCTCTAAGCTCACTATTAATGTGATATGATAAAACCATAAGTACCATAGTTCTGCATAGGGGCTGAGCAGTGGAGCAGTGGTTAGCGCTCTTGCCTCACAGCAAGAAGGTTCCCGGTTGAAGTCCTGGCTGGGGGACCTGAAGGCGCATCACCAATGGACCTTTGTGCGTGGAGTTTGCATGTTCTCCCCGTGCATGTGTGGGTTTTCTCCAGGGACTCCGGCTTCCTCCCACCATCCAAAAACATGCTTCATAAGTTAATTGGTTACTCTAAATTGTCCCTAGGCGTGGATTTGAGTGGGTGTGTGACTGTGGCCCCTGCGACAGACTGGCGAGCAGTCCAGGGGTGTCCCCTGCCCTTGCCCATGAGTAGCCGGGTTAGGCTCCTCATGAGCAGTTCAGAAAAAGGAAATGAAATACCATAGTTCATTTGATTTGGAATTCAAAAACTGAAGAGGACCTTTGAAGTAACAGCAAAATAAATGTTGTACTTGTTTTATACCTGTAAATTTTTTTAAACAAAATTTAAAAAATATATAATTTTGTTTTCCTCTGTTTGACAGTTTTTGTACTTCATTCTTGCAGAAAACTTGTTCCTGATGTTGTAGTTTTTTGTAGTTTGTCTTTTATTGTCTCGTTTCAAAGACCCACTCTGATGAAAATTGTTTTTAAGATTTTCTTATCATGTTAGCATAATTCTCCATCCTCAATGTGTCATCCAGTACCAATGGGTGAGACAGCACCAAATTTCTCATCAAAGCTGCTGGGTCATTTCCCCTTTTGCTGTGCTGGTGTAGAACAGGTGTCTCCAACCCTGTTCTTTGAGGGCTACCGTCCTGTCGTTTAGCAGCTAACCTTGCTTCAGCAGATGCCGATTAGCTGGATTGAATCAACCCAGTTTCTGATTGACTGAACACACCTGATCCAGGTGAGCAGCCATTACTGAAGCAGTGTTAGCTCCAAAACAAGCAGGACGGCAGCCCTCGAGGAACAGGGCTGGAGACCCCTGGTGTAGAGCATTGTCTGTTAGAGGCATGGTTAGCTGTGGTAGAGCAGAAGATGATCAGCAGAATGCTTTGTCTTGTTTGCATCATTTATATTCTGTGCAGATGATTGACCATACAAGTGGCAAACATATTTGTAAAGAATGTCAAAGGTGAACTAATCCAGATTCAAACTTTTACCCACATTTGAAAATGAAATGAAGTTTTCCTCTCTTCACAAGCAACAGTAAAAAGCTTTTTCTCTTCCCATAAACAGCAGCTGTAGAGTCACAACCTGAAAATGTCTGAATACGAATAAGAACTGAACATACACTGATGCCAAGAGCTGAGGTCAACTGAGGTCATCTATGATCCTTGTTCTGTTAGCAACTCCTGTGGAAGTAGATCTTACAGAGCAGATCTTTGTCCAGACTCAAAGCAGTGACTGCCACATCAGTACCAGGGCAGGAGAGTCCCATATGAGCCTCTTCATCACCACTGCTGCACAATCAAAAGTCCTTATGTTCTCAGGAGCTTACCGAGCAGCTTTTATTCCGTCTGCTTTCAGTGTCACTTTCTGCTCGTCTTACCCCTATTCCTGACTGTCGTTTCTGTGCTTGGTGGCTGAGGTAGGCAGTGCATGAGCTTATCTGCAGCAGGTGTCTCAACAAACCAGCTCACTTATATTGTGCTTTCTTGTGTGAAAAACTGAGGGAACTCAAGGATCAGACTTCTCTTCAGTCTATCCATCCTTAAACATTTAAATACAGTTTATTAATACAGTGGAATTGCTCTGGCAGTGACAATAAATTCTGTAGTATTCATTTGATTAAGAGCATGAACAAATACAAATTCACATGTACCGTCATAGATTTGACCACATGGACATTCCAGTTTAAACAGAATGTGTTGTCATGACAAAGAGGGAAATTCATTCTGACCTTGAGATTACTGCAAATTATTTAGTGATTTCTGTATCTATTAGAATTACTGCAATGTGTTTTTCTCCAAAGTAAAGACAATGCTGGTATTTCTGACACTGCCTGTAGTCTGAAGCATCAACGTTCTCGTGCTTTTTCATCAAACTGGTGAGCTTTCCTCTCAGCACTTCTTGGTCTGCAGTTATACAGATCTTGACGCGGACATCAAAGCTGCTTCCTTCCTGAAACACAGATATAATGATGGAAGTTTTACAACAAATAATACATCTACGGACAACGTCTATGTGCAGCCTGTGCAAATGATTACACTGACCACATAACATCACTCTAACGTTCCTTCGTCTGTGATCTCGGTAACAGTGGGCTTGTTGAAGAACCTGGTGTACTGATATCAGAGTTGCACAGCTGTACAGCCTTCGTCTTTAATGTGCAAAAGAATCCCAGAGTCTTCCTTCATCGCAGCAGCTTTGAGCACCAGACCTTTAAAGAATGGAAACAACACGTCAGTCTGTGTGTGTAATACATGTTATTACAGGTACAACTGTTTCTGTACTGATGTAGAAAGCTAAACCTACAGCTTGTAACTGCTGTCCTAAATGGGAACAAAAAGAAAACATACAAAACTCTCCGTGGAAACAGATACTAGCAAACTCCAAACAGCATCCATTTCATTTCACACATACCTGCTGATGAAGATGAAGATGAGCCTTCACAGTCATGTCTTTATCCTGCGATTAGCATCTGATGGACAGCACAGGCACAACCGGACCAGAGCAAACAACAGAACCAGTTTGGACTGGACTTTGTGTCGATCCAGACGTGTTTGGAGTACGTTGTCTTTTCTGATTCTTAAACGAATCCAAACGCTTTTAAAAAGACACATCCTCTATAAAGCGTTGGATGAAAACCGCGTCTTCCGGAACATTGTGATGCTGGTTCGTTCCAGCATTTGTCTCGGGCTCGCACTCAAATAAAACCACCGTTCGACACCGTTTCGGAATATTTCACACCTCTAGGCCATGAAACCCAGTATTTCCCCCTTTTGTAGATACAATGCGTACATATAGAACCTTTGATACCGCTTTTTTCCACGTTTAGGAGTCTTTTCCTCCTTCGGACAGATCGTCAAGTTCGCTGCCATCTAAGATATTCCTGCGCTCCCATTGGACCGGCAGGTTGCACGTGACCCAAACCGCAGCACGCATGTGAATAATATTAATACGCCATTAAATAGTACTGACTTCGAACACTGATTAAAAAAATACTTCATCGTCATCACATGAAGAACTTTTACTCTCGAGTTTAGGAACAATACGTCTTTGTAACCGAGCAGGAAGTTTTTAGTTCCTCGATGTCGGAACTAAATGACAGGATGCAGCTTTTACCTTTCGGCCTCTACATTTTGAGAGCAACTACTGTCGCCAATCAGGAGGGAGCTTGTTCAAAGGCCACGCCCCTTCTAGTAACGGCTCACGGTGGGGCCCAGCGGGCACTACGTGCTTTTACTGTGGCATCGGATTGGTCCGTTTATAGAACGCGCTTCAGCAGAACCACCATAAAACAATGAGGATTATCAAGAAGGTATCCGAACAAGAATAGTTACTCTGGGGGTACTTCCTGTCTGGAACGCTGAGGGGAGGGGTCACTCAGTCCAGTTCTCATATACAGTCCATGCGCAGGACTTCAACTGTATTTTTGTCCTTGTGCTGTAGATGCAGTGGAGTAAAAGTATTCCACCACCAACAGTGTAAGTTCTCCCTTAAAAAGATGGAGGCCTGTAAACCTAAACCTCAACTAGGAGACAAAATAAGAAAAACACACATTGCAGGCCTCTTACCTTTTTAAGGGAGAACTCGCACTGTTGGTGCCTGACTAAATTCCTTTTGCCCAACTGTATATACAGCCTATTGTGCATCTTTATGTGTTTTAAGACAAACTTCTGCCCACGCTCTGTGTGTTCTTGTACTCTATTGCATGTTAATGTAACACTCGGTCCTGGATAAATGTCATTTCATTTCACAGGGAACTGTGTCAGCCATAGGCGACTGAATAAAGTCCCTGGAATCTTCAACGCCAAGTAGAATATAGTTTTTTAAATGAAAGCTGTTTCGTCTTGTTTTCTAGTTTACTTTTCAAAAAATGAATTCATAATATTTTGAAACCGTCAGGATTTGTCTGTATTTAAATGAAAGCAGGAGTACAAGAAGTATTTACTGTTTATTCAAAATGTGTGCTAAAGGAGAAAAACCTTACAAAGCCAGTACGATGAAGAGGTAAAAACGTTTCTTTGTGGCCACATTAACCACCATAAGCATTGCTGCTTAAAATGGCACAGCTCCAACAATGATGGCTGAGACAGAATTGGCAGGAAACTTGACTGTCACAGAACCGGTGGAGATGCAATCTGACTGAAAAACCAGTAAATCATGGCCACACAGAAAAACGAGCAAAAAGGAGCTCCCAGCCTAAAACCAGGAACCAAAATCTGCTGTCAAACCGGCACCTCTTAAAGGGAAACCATGTTTCAAGGCGAAAAAAAAACCCACAAAAACTCTTTTGTAGCATCACAGATGTTTCAATCGACTTCTCCAACGGTGGCACCAACATGGCTGCTTGAGGAAGAGACTTGAAAGTGGTGATTCAATTAGAGAGCAGTCCAAAGAGTACAAAAGCCCTGTTCAGTGACAGCTGAACAAATGTGCAGAGGTAGAGAACAGACGGTGAAGAAAGTGGATAAACTTCAAACACAAACAGCTTCCTCTGTTTCCTCGCCTTGAAAATATGCTTCAAGGTCTCAGTCTGCGTCCTCGTCTTCCTCAGACTCTGACTCTGGAAAGGAGACATCAGTCCAACATTCAGATGCGTGTTCTCAACAGTGACAGCAGGGCCTGAAGGCAGAAGACACCACCCACCTTCCTCTGCGTTCTTCAGCCACTCCACAAACGTCTTCATCTGTTCCAGGAAAACGCTCTTTCCTTTGGCTAAATGGGCTTCATTGTACCACTTCAGGATTGGCTCCTCACTCAAAACATCAGCTTAATAAAAGCACAAGAAGGAGGAAAGACAATCTATTTAAAGCCAAACGCAGACGCCTCACAGAGGCCAGAAAAACACGTGTCTGCAGCATCAGTCAGGAAAAGAATTTCAGGCAATCATCTCCAGCAATCGGGCTCTTCTCAAAGACAACTTTAAAAAACATGCAAAGAAGCCTTAAGGCCATGATAACCTCACCTTTATACAGCAGGACAACTATTTTCTGGAAGGCCTTCATGAAGTGGATGTTGTCATAACAGTATTCTTGGATCTTTAGCAGGAGAGTGAGTTCAGAGAGGCCCTGGGATGTAAACGCCTTCAGAAGAGGGCTGTATTGCTGACAAAAGATACAAGAGTTCAGTTCTGGGTAAAAATAAGGAACCAACATTCATGGCTGTTTGCGAAGACATTCCAACAGGCAAATTCACCTGAACAGCAATGTAACGGATGTTTCACCTTCAAGTGTTTGATGGCTTGCTCTGTGACAAGCTCCTCCTTCTTGTTCCACTCCACCGAGCTCATCACGCTGGCCCAAATGAGGCCGATCATCGTCTGCTCTGAGATGTTGTTCTTCTTGATCTCCTCTCGAGTGTAAGCGATGATCTGGAACACATTGATAATGCAGATAAATCTCATCCAACACGTGCTGAGCATCACTAATTATCCAGACAGATGAGAGAGAAGGTTAATCCTTGATATTAAATTGATTCAAGCTCTGGTTTGGCTCAGGACAGTCATGTGACAGAGGCTCCGCCTTCCACCTGTCTGTTCCTCACAGGAGAACCTGAACTGTGAGTAAACAGACTCGGAGAACCTAAGTATTTGGTGAGTTTCTGGATAGCAGTTGTGAGACGATTAATGGACACATCTGTACTGACAGATCACAGAAGCTAATGCTAAGCTAGTGCAGCTAAAGTAACCGTCTAGAGCTTTATTTATGCAACGGTTTGTTGATTTGGATCATTTTTTGAGCTGAATGTAAGCCCGTTTCTGTTCACCTCAAACCTTTCTGTCAACACAGTTTGTCCGTTCTGGATGGTTTTGGTTAATTTTGTTGTGAGACGCCAAAACGACCACAGGCATTCTGACTTAAGTTACTGAATCAGTTTTTAAACTGTTGCTTCCACAACTCTTCAAAGATGTAAATTTGAGTTTGGAGGTATTTTGAGCTGAAAATCATTTGAATTAACATAACAGGGTCCAAGTGCTTTGATTTGTCTTCCGCTGAATAAAACACAACTACAGAGATGTATTTAACTACCAACCCAGTGGGAGAACTGTGGTTTTGATATGTCTTTTAGTGAACCTTTTTTAAGACAGTTCTTAACAACAACTAAAGGAACTTCCACAAAAATCGTTCACCACAAACCCCATAGAAAAAGAGCCCTGGACACTGAACTGGACTCAACTTTTGTATTTTCCTGTTTCCTGCACTGTAATCCAAACAGTTTTCACTAAGAAAGGCAGAGATCAGTGCGAGTATTGAAACTGTGCAGAGAAATCCATGCAGAAACAGTCTTCTACGGTTTGGTTTTCTACCGTCACGGACTTCAAGGCGAATCAGTCTGAGGTCATTATTACACAGTAGACGATAAAACAGCTTCCTGCAGACAAACTGAAACTGTTTTTCCACTATGACAGCTGCTGTGGATGACCTCCTTCAGCTGTTTTTAACCACACAGCTGGACGCTAAAGATCAGCAAGCATCTGCTCTGTTCAGCACTCATAAAAGCCTGTCTGAACCTGTGCTGGAGGGTATGTTCAGCTGTTTGTGTGACTGGTCAAAACTGAAGAAGCTGCTCACAGAAGCTGGGTCTGTGCTGGAGAGTGGAGACGCTCACCGAAGGAGACTGAATGACACAATCTAAGGACGAAACAACAGAAGTCTCTCCAGACCACAGAGAGGTTTCCAGAATCAAAACATGAACTCTTGGAGATTCCTTGTGCTTTTCTGAAGACATCCGATGTATTTAGAAGATTTGACTGTAGATGTGAGGATTTTTTTAGATCTACCCTTCAAAAACACCTGAAGAGCAGGTAACGGTCAAGAGGAAAGAAGTGTGTGGAGGTGCTCCTCCTCATAAATGCAGCTCAAACTGAGCTGGTGGGACTTACGTCCTTCAGCGGGTCTCCGCGGGACATCTGATCCTCGATCTCTTTCTGCAGCTCCTTGCGAGTTCCTATTGACTGCTGGTTTTTGACGAAGCCTGACAGCTCCTGGAGCCCAGCGTCATTGAAGTACTTGGAGAAGTGTTCGCAGCTCCGCTTGTTGGCGGGAAAGAGTTCCTGAAAGCGTGAAAGGTGGAGAAAAACCTCAATGAGAAGTCCTGCTGTTAGAAACAGCAAAGAAAGATCTTGGGATGGAGATGACGATCTCACCATGAGCCTGTTGTCCATGCCGACCTTTCGGAGACTGGCAGCGACGGAGTTGAAGTCCCTCTCAGAGAGCCAGGATTTGAAGAGTTTTATGGCAAAGCTTGCCGACACACCTGAGAAGAAGTGGGAAACAGGAGTAAGCTGCTGACAAGAGCCTCAGGAAACACAAGAGAGCAGCTTCTCAGTGGAACCAGGGAGACTTACTGGATCTGTAAGCAAGACATAGCTCCAGTTCTCTGAATATTCCTCCAATAATGCCAAAATATGAAGCAGGTGAGGGCTCATAGCAATGTATCACAGCGTTTTAAGGTGAAATCCTTATGAATGGGTGACGATGGATTACTGAGCCATCAACTGCAGCGTGTCAGGTAAATGTTTTCCACTGTAACCAGAAGCAACTGCACTCTCATCTGTTTAGCAGCTATTCATGATGTAATCGTGCATTAGTCTCTCAGATGAAGCTTTTACTCAGATTGCTGCTGAAGCCACAGGCGATGAGAGGAGAGCGGCTCTGCTCTCCACCTGAACTTCGTCAGTTTCTGCTTTTTATTATTTTGCTGAAGTGGAATGAGACGTTTGGCACATGTATCTTAAGTTTTGACAAAAATATATGTTTTTATTTATTTAATGGGGGGGGGGCATTTATAGTTATGCAGAATATTTAATTCGCTGCTCTGAAGTAATTACCTAGCAAAAACATGATAATCTTGTAAGACAGTCCTAATGAGATAGATTTTGACAAAATCCATAAAGACTGTAAGCTACAGAAGTTAGCTAAAAGGAGCCTCTTCAGACACCTGAGGTTGCTACGACAACAACGGAAAAACGGTCTCCCAGTCTTAAATCGAAGTGACCTTCTGGTGGCAGCGACAGTCACTTCACTTCATGCTCTCGTGTGTCACCATCACCATAAACGGGGACAGAATTAAGGTCCATCAGGTGGAAGAATTGCAGCATCACTAAGTCCATCCTGCACGTTGTCTCAAACAAACGCTACGGCAAGAACAGAGTATCGTACTAACAGCAGCATGGATGCAGTCAAAACCACAATTTTTAACGCATGTTTTAAAAGTAGTGCTGTCATGCAATTACTTTTTTGTGCAATTAATTACAACCTGTCATTAATTAATCCAATTTAATCGCAAATATTTTTAACCCAATAATTGCTGTAAAAAGCCTCACTTTCAGGTATTTTCATTTAAATTTGTGACATTGTGATGCAGTAAAAGATGGGTAAAAATGTGGCTTTATTAAGATTTTCATTTTAATTGACTTTGATCTTTACTTTTACACCACCAAGGGGGATTTTGTTTTCAATCTCAAATAATTAAGAAAAAACACCCAATTCAGACTGCTCTAGTTAAAAACAACAAAAACAGTAGGAACACTTTTCTAAGCAATTCAAAAAGTATTGACCACAAACTTCTTTAGACTGAGATACAGCAGAAGAAAAAGAGAGATGGGAAGGAGGAAATGAAACATGAGGAGATGAGGGCAGAGGAATGCAAGTATTTGGACTATGCATCGTCAGATATGAATGAACTCGCAGAAGCAACAGATTAACGTGATTAAAAAACAGAAAAAACACGCTAAAGTCTTTAAATAATGAATTGTGATTACCACAATAATTTGACAACCCTTTTTATAATTAGCATTTTCCCTACTAGAATGTGTATAAAATGCAGAATTCCACTGAGCTCAAAAGCATGCAGCCAAAATGTCGTTTTATCTCAATCTAGAACTCAGAATGGTGGTTCTAGCCCAGCAAGCCTGGATGGCTTAGCGGTAGAGACAGCCTCTAACTGACTTTCAATGCAGGAGCTGTGTGTTTCAATCCATACACTCAAACTTTTATCCATCTACCATCTTTTTCTGTTGCTGAGTTTTATTGTTTTGAGTTTGGTTAGTTTCTTTTTTGTTAAATTCCTTCCAGATATTTGTTTTATTTCTAAACTGTTAAAAATATCAAGACAAATCATCAAACCAGGAGAACCAGTTCATTTGTATTTAAAAACGATGAGAATCCATGGATAAGGAAATCTTTTGTGACGGTCTCATCGGTGCGCCCCTCAGGCTCTGTGTTGTGTTTCATCTGCTAAATTTAAACCATGTCCACACAAACAACTCACCTTCTTTAACCAGGTTCTCGTTGAAGAGGCTGCTGAGGATGGATGCGGAGATGGTGCCATTGGCCAGCAGAATTCCTGTTAGCATGGCCAGCTTGTTACATTCAGACTCTGTGAAGCCCTTTAGAAACAGCAGCAGCTGCCAAACACAACAATCTTGATCACTTCAAACTCAGTCAAATCTTCATGCTCTTGGGCGTGAGGACATTTGCGACATGAAACTCACCTTTTTGACCTCATCCTCGAATCCCTTCTCCAAGTATTTGTAACGCCTGATAAGCTTGTTAAAGACCTACAAACCCAAGGCATTCTGGTTAGGATTTCAGAGAAAAGTACTACATTCACTCCCGCCAAAGCTCCTGTTTTTGTGGAGATAAGATCCTCTCCTTCGTGAACCGTTTGCACTCTCAGTGAATCAATGAGTCTTTTCTTTGCAGCCCAACTTGTTAGAGAATTTCTGCAGCATCTCTCCCACGCTTTTCTTCTCAGTTTTGCATAGAAACTGAACAAAAAAATTACAGGAACAAACTGTTTTGGTGAGGTGTGACTGTGTTTTCTCTGGCAACTGGAACACTCCTTCCTAAAACGTGCAAAAGCTGTTCAACTAGTTTCAACAGACGTTTCATATATTGTGGAAGTAGGAAAATACTGAAGGAACTCTGAATCAGAAAACTCTATCACCACTCAGAGGAACAGCGCTACATGAAACTCCAGGCCATCCTTTCATCTTTGCAGACTTATTGTATCGACTCCGTGAACGTCTCCTGTTTAAATCAAAGACTGGCTCTATCTGCAGAAGGAGAACCAGAGACGATGAGCAGCTTTTGAGTTGATGGAAAGAAAAGATCTTGACTTTAGTTCAGCAGTGTCACTCAAAGCTGAGAGCGGAACAAAAACACCTTTGCTTTTTTAAAATCCTGACATGACAAAATCTTGAACAAACTGCGTTTGAAAAAGAGAAATAAAGTTTCTGTTTGGATCCATGGGTGGGTCTAAATCACACACATGTAGGGGCTTATAAGGAGTGACAGCAGAGCAGCAAATGGATAAATGAAAGAAGCTTTTCATGAAGGAGTGGTCCACCTTCTTTACACAACACTCAGAAAGGTGACGCGTGATTGGGAGCAGAGCTGCAGTTACCTGTGCGTACGCCTGCATGGTCTCTATGTCCTCTTGTGCTTTGAAGAGGCAGAACTCGGTGGGGGTCATGTCTTCTGCCAGAGTTCCTCCTGGGGCTAAAAAACAAACATCTTTTAGTTATTCTTCTGGTAGAGTAAACGTTGTCGCTCAACTTGTCAAAAAGAATCTTATGAGCCAGGTAGACAGAATGATTTACCAAGTCTAAAAGCCCTTTTGATAGAAAGTAAATCACTTTTTCCAACAAATGTCTGCATTTATTGTTATACAAAAAAACAGGAAAGTCTTTGTCTTTTCCATGAAAATCACAGACAGTACTTTTGCTGTAAATCAGTATTTCTCAGGAGAAACTGATGCTTTTCAGTGAACCAGCTTTGAGTCCCAACGCATCTGTTGGAACCACAGAAGGAAGTGTTTTTGTGCTCCTGAAATGCATTTGCTCTGGTCTCAAAGAGCATACAGTCTGAATTACAAAAAGAAGCAGAGTGAGAGCAACTGCAGCAAACCGCAGATCCTCTCTTTACTGCTTTCAGTGAAGACTTTTTACCTAAAACATGAATTATGTTTTCAAGTTTTTGTGTCGTCTTTCTTTAAATTTGATGATTAATTTTGATTTGTTTGCAAGCCAGGATGACCCAGACCATGACGCTTTCAGGCCTGACGGGACATGCTGGCGGTGACGCCCCCAAACCAGCCATCAGAGAAAAACGATGAGTTTTAAAGGAGTTTTTTCTCCATACAGCCGCTCACCCAGCATTCCTCCAGCCACCAGGATGTCAAAGAGTGTCTCAGCATATCGCCGATAGTCGAGCTTGGCACCAGAGGCATCAAGGAACTTTCCAACAGCTTCCAAATCTGTGCCACTTTGGTTTAAGCCTTGTACGATGCTTTCCTGAAACTGGGAAGGGTCAAACCTCTCCTTTTCATCTGTAGAATAAAGACACATTTTCTCAACTTCTACCAAAGATGTGACAAAATAAACCAAGTTAGTTTAATGAGTGATCTATGAGCTTCTAAATAAAGAGTTCCTTTCATAACATTACCTGTGACTCTAACGTCTGTAATCTTTGTAATCCAATCATTCAAATACATTTAGACAGTGAAAAAACAACAAACTGCGTTTAAATACATGTGTTTTTAACAGAGCTAGTCAGGAAAACCTGACCGCCACTCCAAATGTGGTTCTTTGAAGAGATCATGAAGTTCCTCACCTCTCTTTCTAGTTTTGAAGCGCTGGCCTGTGAGCGTAGGCTTCTGCTGCTTTTGATTACTCATAAAAGACACTCTGTAACAGCAGAAACACATCAAGATGAGAAGAAGCATCACATCTGTCTCCATCCATTTAAAGGGTAACTAAACAGTAACTCTACTTTTTTTGGACTGTTTACCTGTACAAATGGGGCTTTAGAGTGCTGACTGCTTTTTTTGACAATTTAAAATAAACTTTTTGAAATCCTGAAGATTTGGTCTGTGTGCTGCCCTCTAGAGGTTGAAACGAGGTAATAAAGTTGAATTTTGTGATTGGTCAACTGCTGTCACCCCTGGCTCACTGCATGCGGTCCAGCTCAGGTGCGACAGCAGAGCGGTCTAGCTAGAGCCGCACTCACGTAGGTCCACATGACAACCTGCCATTTATACAGGAAGTGCTAGTAAACAAACCCTCATTCCGCAGTGGTTTTGGATTATATTCACAACACTTCTTTTTCTGCGTGACTCATCTTCATACAATAGGAAAGCATGGAACTTTTATCAATACTTGTCTTATTTAAGGGTTAAATGTACATCTTTGTGTTACAAAGAAAATAGGTCTTACTTTGAAAAATGTACCAAATGCACATTACACTCGCTCGCATGATTTCCGGTTTAGGTCGTTAATTTCCCCAACTTCACAAAGTGCTCTGGCTTGCTGCGGCATCCAATAAAAATTTGAAGTCAACAAAACAGATACGGAGCGCCACAGAGGCTGGACCGGATTGGATGCAGTGCGAGTACCTCTCGCACTTTTCATGTTACGTAAAGACTCTGGCGTCCGCACCGCAGCCGCACCAGAGCCGGACCGCATGCAGTGTGAGCCCAGGGTCAGTCACACATCATTTCAGAAATTGCACGTCATCATGCTCTGCAGCCACATTATATTAGCCTCGCCCATCTTTGAACAGTGGCGCTCTGGATTGTGCGAGTGTGGAGAAGAGGCAGAATCAGCAGATCATGTTTTGTGTCGCTGCAGATTGAATGAGGAAGAAAGACGGCAGCTGGAGGAGACAGTAGAGTTATCAGAGGATGAGGGGTTGAGTTTGAGGAGGCTTTTGGGAGAAGAAGGGAGTTTCTATGGAGTACTTCTTGTTTTCTTTTTTTAGGGACCGGTTTCATGAGGAAAATTTGAGTGGCGTTTTTTTTTTTTCCTTCTTCAGTCTAGTAAGGTAGTACCCCCCTCTGACCCACACTCCTACTCGGTAGGTGGCGGAAATGCACATTGACGCTGGCGCCCCCGCCATTTAAACCACAAGGAGAAAAACAGTGGAGCTCGCCCCGCAATGCCAACACAGCAACCCCGGGCATAGCAGGGCTAGCTTGCTGACTACACCGCCCCCTGGGCGACCGGCTGTCCAGCAGACAGTGCCGCTGCGGGTTGGGGAGGCAGCCTGCTCGGGCCTCCTGAACCGAATGATTTTATTCTTATTTTCATCGAGACAATAATACAAAGATTCTCTCGTTACCTCAAACTCACCTCACTGTCAATCACAGATACAGACCACACCTCCCACGCTTAGCCCGCCTACCCTAGTCCAGCCCACCCCCTACATTTTTTAAATCTGGGCTGAGCTTAGTGCAGTCAGACTCCAGATGTCCAGTTGTGTTACCCTTTATTCTTTAACGTGTCGTAGATAACCAATGACATAATGTAGACTGCGCCGCAGTAACTAAATCCTGTCATGTCCTGCCACAGGTCAAAGGGCAGACTCGTGGCTTTTACAGACCAAATCAGCTGACTGTTGACCACCTCACACGAGGAAACAGGCTTCTGACACTAACCTTCATTTTCTGTCCTTTTTCTATACCAAAAGTCCCGATACCTGCGTTTGATTAGTTTGTGATTTAAAAATTCTGAGGTACTTTTAGCCACGTTAAAATCAGCTGTTTGGTGGAGAAGATGTGGCAGATGTTTGCTGCACATCCCAAAAATCTATGATTGCTTACAACCAGGACTTTATGCGCCGTGTGTCTGTGTAAGATTTCCATCCATCATTTAAATGACATTACTAAGAACAGAAACACGAGGTCTCCTCTGGACCTGGATCCATTCAGAAGCAGCTCAGTTGATCACAGACATGAGGGATGTGTGAATGACAGCAGTGGGAGCAGGAAAATGACAACAAAGAACCCTCTGATTTTAGGGCGTCAGTCAGTCCAGTTCCACTTTGACTTCTGCTGCTCAGCAAGCCCCCCATCAGTCTGATGGTGTCCGCATCACGGGTGTGTTGTGAGGGAAGCAGCTGCATTGGAGCAGTTCCATTCACTGCAACAGTCAGAAATCTACAAGCGAGTTCAAGTCGTGGAGGATAAAACGACATCTATCTTGTCTAATAATAAGCCAACAGACATTGCTCAAATCCAGTCGGTCCGTTTAACAGCATACATGCGTAATCGGACTTTTACTTTGAACTGAAGGTTCCGTTGTAGAAACGTCGTCGGCCTGTCATCACAGGCAGTTCTTCCGCCTGAGCTGTTGAGGCTCGTTTTCTTCCATTTTTTGTTACGTCTAACACACAGTGAAGACTGCCGACCGCAACACAAGCGCGGGAACATTCCCGCTCCACCTAAATTCCATCGATAGATCAGCTATATTAATGACAACATCGTGAAAACGACAGTAATCAGAATGACCTTAGACGAGCACACGGCTAAAGCTAAAGCTAGCGGCTAACACGCAGCGGAACTCCCGTCCCCTTTTTCAGACGCTTTTTCTGAAGCTAAACATCCTGAAGCAAACATGTAGACCACATTCGATGATAAAAACACGAAACAACGAAAGAAGAACACAAAACACTCACAGAAATCCTCTTTTTAGGTCAAAAACAGCCTGAGAAAAAACAGTACAGCAGCTCTGTGGTCTGGCAGAAACGGATAGGGGACAGACGCCAACACGCATGCGCACAATAGCATGTTTTTAATACTTTGCAAAATAATAATAAAAAAACATCGTTGCAGTAATTTTCACACATATTCATGTGTGATTAAATCAGTATGTTTTTAATATATATGAAAACATGGATTAGATATAAATAATGTATACTTTTGAGAAACAAAATGTGTCACTTTACTGTCACTCAACTTAGACATTTATCATCGGATTGGCACGCGTGCGTGCGTGAGTGCGCGTGTCACCAGGCCGTCAGAATGTGCAGCAGTCCGGAGTTAAACACAGGAGGGGGGTGTTGTACTGCAGGCGGACGCGCATCGAGATGAACGAGAAACTTTCCTGAGGCGTTCAAGTTGGCCTCGTAAATTTTAGGATCGTTGCGGAAACATAACTGAGCACATGTTGAGATCGTGCACAGTCTTCACATGATAGCAGTGTCTGCTGTCTGGAAAAACACACGAGGCCTTTGTACTTCTTTGCCGTGGGCCTTTTTTGCTCTAAATCCCACTTTGATTCTTCTGCTTCTTCTCAGACTGGACAATTCCACAGAAATCAACCCTCCTTCCCAAAGCGCAGTACTCTGGAATATAAGTATAGCAGTTATAGACCAAGTATTTACAGGAAGTAGACCGACTGAATACTTTCTTTAGACTTAATTGGAACATTTGAGTTCATCCATTCGTATACAAATACATATAATCGTTTAATTGCAGCGAATCAAAAGGTTTTTTTTAGGGAAAACTTTAGTTCACAGACTTCAAGGTGATATTTTATTGTGTTCTTTATGACCAGATATATAATTACATCAATAAAAATATCAACATCAGTACTGATGACGGTAAGACAGAAATGTCTATTTTAAGGTCATTGTGGTTTTGAAAAATGCCCTAATCATTTGTATTTCCATGACGTCGTATGTGTTTTATGTCAAGTTTAAAGTGGACTATCTTTTAAAGTAGAGTTAAAGTCCCATACTTTTTTTGTCCGACAGCGCGTGAAGGCATCAGCGCCCGCCCGCCCCTGGAGGTGATTAAGAGGCTCCGGGCTCGCCCACAGACGCCGCTCCAGCCACTCCCAACGCCCGGCAGAGCCCGAGCTCCCAGATCCAGCCTCAGGAACGCCAGCAGGGATAAAGAGGTGAGCAGGGAGCTCCGCGTTCGTTCACGCGCTCCAAAGTTTTCCACTGTGTGAAAGTGTGCCGTTGTGGACTTTCTTCAGCTGTGGTCTCCGACCTTCGCGGACGCTTAACCCTAACCCGCTAATTGATGCTGGTTAATTACCAACATCTGCGCGCGTCTGTGTACGCGCCCCGCTGTCAGTGGACCTTTAACGTGGGAGTGGGGCAGTAGAGTTTTTGTTCCATCCTTTCTCCGTCTGCTCCTCTGGCTTCAGGTGACTTCTCCTCCAGTCCTGCTGATGGGAGGAACTCGGAGCTCCGTTCACCTCTGTCCTCTGCGTACTTTCTCCATTCTCTGAACAGGAGCTGCTTTGTGGAGAGCTGGTGGTCACAGACTAACCTGTGGAAAGTCTGAATGGGAAATGTCTGCCTCCTGAAGCACCCACACGGAGGCCTTTTTTATAGCAAAGTTTGTGGTTCTCAGTTTCTCTGCTGGAGAAACAGATGGAACTTTACTACCACACTGCTCAAACAATGAATGACGCACGTCCTCCATGTGCAGGAGCTAACCTTTGAGCTCTTGTGGGAGCAGGCAGCTCCATGGAGCCCAACAGGCAGGATCCAGTCAATTGGCAGAGTATTTTTGTGCCCCAAACCCCCCAGGAGCTCTGCGGGCGACATGTGGCGGCCATGGTGATGAATGGGGTCAACAGCCAGACGTGGATATGCACGTGCCCCTTCCCAGCATGCATCCTGTCATCCTGTTGCAGCTAAAACAGTCAGTTTGACTTTTTCCAACCTATTTTCCATCAGTGGACTTCCTCTGGCTCGCCGCAGTAATAATGCTGCACGGCTTTGGCTTCTCGCTGCTCCCTGCAGCTGTTTTCTGCTTTCAGACCAGTATCTACAGAACACGCTATGGCGGAGTGTCTAACAGCTCTGGCCATTACTGCATAGTGATGGTGAAGCGTCAGTAATGACAGATGCATTTGGGAACATCTGAATGCTCTGTGGTTTCTAAACCAGCTGTTTATCAAGCCCTCCAGAATAGCTTTATGGGATGTTATCCGTCTTCTGATTCCATCCTCAGTCTGATGATCAGTGAGCGCTTCTCACTTGTTCTCAGTGTGTTTGTTCAGAAAAGGACAAAGACACTGGAAGATTTAAAGATCCACTCTGATGAAAACGGTGCATTAGGCATCAACATGTTCTTGTAGCGTTTTTCTCATGATGGACAGATGAGGAAAATTTAGCTTAAGATTGCATTTTCTATTGAAATCATTGTGATCAGGAGCAGACAATGAAACTGCATTTGAGAAACTACGGCAAGCCATAAGCTCCCTGCTCCACCACAATCTGATGCATCACTTGCAGAGAGATCCATGAAGGTCTTTGTTTTCCTCGTGTGAGCTGGAATCTGGATCAGAACTGTACGTCTGGAGAGCTCTGATATTGCCTATAGCACTGCTGTTTGTTTAGGGCTGTAAGCTAGCTGGAGAGAGTGTAAACAAAAGGATGACGGGATGTGAAGGCAGGTTTACTCTGTGCCAACTGTCCCATCTACAACTCGGAGGTACTTTTCTGCTGAACTCCTGCTGCTCTGCAGAAACTATGTCCTAGAAAAGAACAGGCTTTTCTCTAAAAACGGGAACACTTTGGAAACGGATCCAAAGATGATTGGAAAATGCCAGAAGAGGCTCAGTTCTGTTCGGTTGGACTCGGGGCGGTTTCTCATTTTGGTTCCTGTTGTTGTGTTGATGGTGGCAGACCTTCACGCCTCTGAACTTTGACCCGTTCTGGAAGCAGTTTGTTTGCTGGTGTTTAACCAGCATGTCACTTGAAGAGCCGGGCCTGCTGCACGCCTGCAGGACTCTCCTGGGACGCTTTCTGCACAGGAGCAGCTCTTCTCCTCTCGGCCCCCCTGCTGCTGGGCTTTAATCTCCATCTCTGGCAGCTGCTCTGATGTTGTGACTCTTCCTCCCGCGTGACAAGGCCACACTGATCTGTGGCGAAATGTGCAGGGTATTAGGCAGGATAATGGATTTTATCGCTTGTTTGCATGGCGCCACCACTGTATTTTTCAAACAACTGCCTTCCAAGGCAGCACGGCGGCCGGCGTCCTCAAGCGTCTGTCTGAGGTCCCAATGAAAACATTGACCAATCACAGAAGTGCTCATCACTCTGTTCTCCTGCGTTTAATGAAGTAAAAGCATCCAGCTGCCACTTTTCTGCGGCTCTTGACCTTTTCCATTTTCTCCTTTTCTAGAGGACGGAGGGGACAAAACAAAAGCCCTCAGCCCCGTCCTGAGCCCTGTTTAATAATGTATGCACATTTAATGGTGCTTTTATTCATGTTTGCCCATAGCTTGATCTGGCTGGCAAATCTAGGTCAGAAGCTGAAGCAAAGCGTGTCTCCTGATATTACAGTGACGTGCGCTGAAATCCTGGGACTGGTCAGCTGTTCCATCATCTAGACCAGGGATAGGCAACTCCAGGCCTCGAGGGCCGCACTCCTGCATGTTTTCAACACACCCTAACCCTAACCCTGGCATGTTCTAATTGGCTGGACACACCTAAACCAGGTAATCAGCCATGACCAGGGCTTGGATATCTGGAAATCCTGCAGACACTGCGGCCCTTGAGGCCTGGAGTTGCCTATTCCTGATAGGTGATGAAACTGACTCCTGCCCATTTATGGATTTATTGAGCAACTTGGCTCTCCTAAATACAGCTCTTCAATCTGTGGGAATTGTGGTTCAAAAGTTTGATGTGTAGATGAATTTCTGTGATAGAAAGTACAGTTCTTCTTTTTACCATGGACGAAAGTGGTCAGTCAGAAACTCCAGCTCTCTCCCCAAACCAGCTCTCGTCCCAAACCAGGATGAGTCTTCGTGAATGTCTGGGCCACTGCAGCCGTTTCTGCTTGTGAGTCTTGTTTGGGGGGGTGTTGTCGTAGACCTGCAGCCTCTGGAGGATCTACAGCTTCATGTTCGAGGGACTCCAGAGACAGCAGCAGCTTCAAACATGTGCTGCTGCTTTGTGATGGTATTTTAGCAGCTGCTCTCGTAATCCGATAGATCTGTCAGAAACCTTCCTCATTCTGACTTTTGTTGGCCTCACACTTGTGTTAGAAGAGTCTGACCCGAAGCATTCACACAGCAACCTTCCGAATGAAAACAGCTGGATGTGTAGTCCCTGAAACTCTGAGCCCGTCCTTTCAGCTGACAGCATTTATCTGTTTTAATAAATCCTCACTCAGCTTTTGCTTCACCTTAGCGGTGAGTTGACTGAATCCTCCTTCGGCTGCTCCTCTGCAGAATACAAGCGATTTTTGCTTCATCTCCATAATGAGCAGCTGTTTACTGTCATTTTGTGATGCTATAATGCAGTTAGTTTTTCAAATAAAATCCCTTTGACATAGTGATGTCACTGACTTTTGTTTGAAAGGATTCAAACATTTGCTGACGCTCTGCCGGGTTTCAGCCTTTCAGCTGCAGCTGATGACTTTCAGTCGGACGACATGATCATTCTGTGGTCAAAGCAACAATCAGGATTTCTCCTTTTTAGCCTTTGGAGAAGTTGTGTGAAACTTTTTTATAAACTGTCCTCGTTGTTGCCATTTTGGTTTCAAAAATGTAAATTATAACAGGAAGTGCAGTTTATTTTTGGCGGCTTTCTAAAGGCTTCCAGTCAGAACCACTGAAACGGTGGATAAAATGGAGAAAGCAGATCTCTTCCAGGTTCATTGTGAAGCTGATGGTACAAGTGTGAATTTAGACATTTTACTGAGTATTTCTTTAAAGCAGGACTTTAATATGGGGTAGCCATTTTCCTTTAGCCTCAAAGAACTGAGCTGTGGACACATTTTCAGGGAATTCAGTTTTGGTTTGATCTCAGATCAATGAAGCGGTTGGTGATGCAAAGAAACAATTTCTGATTGAAACGGGTTCCAGTACCAGCCTTAAGTTTGAAATGGTTAACGTGCTCCTTTTTTATTGATGCAGATGGTTTCCATATGAGAGTTGACCCATTTCAAATAGATGCTTCTCTGAAACCCAAAGGGATATTTTATTGTAGTTCTTTTTTGTTCTTTTGATGTTATTAGACTGAAGTCTGATGTTGTAGTTCATATATCTGCTCGTCTGCTTTTTCATAAACTCATGAGTTTTTTCCTCTAAGCACCAACAGATTTGACACTGACACAGCCTGTAGTGAACTTGTCTTCTCCATCAACGATTGGTGCCAGAATTACTTTTTTGCTTTTAGGCTGATGTGCATGGAGTGTTGATACAATATTCACGCTTGCTCTTCACTTTTTGCCTGGTGGAAGTTTTATTTGTTCCTGACGGTGCAAAAAGTGACGCCGGCGCCACCAGAGCGGTGGCGGACAAGAGGGGTGGCAGGCCTCATGAGCCCGTCAGCGTGGAGTCTGTCACAACAGGCCGTGTTGGGTTTTCAGCAAAGCCTCAGTGTCTGTCCCTGCTCCTGTTTAATCCTCCGTCCCAAACCCGGGGGGGGTGGAATTACTGCTGTGAGGGGAGATGGCCGCTCTGAAAACTGCCGATCCAGCACGGTCACTGTCCACCTCAACATGGATTCTCTCAGCCAGTAGCTGCCAGAGCTGAGCGTTTTCTTTATTTGAGATTTTTTTCACATTTGTAACCCTGGGGGGTAAAATTCTTCAGTTGGGTAATTTCCTGAGACGTTCTCTCACACGGGAAACTGTGTTTTTCCAGTTTTTATCAAATCAAGGATGACCAACAGTCATCTTTAATAAGAATGGAATGTCGGAAGGGTCCATTAATTGAAATAAGGAGACATAAATGGGTTGTTTTGTTCTGTTTTTGTCTGATAAACCTTTGGACCATTGCTGCTTCTGCTAAACGTTCAGAAAGTTGAATATGTGACTCTTTCATGCAGGAGGGTCGCCTACAGCCAACATGGAGGTGAAGACATCACTTCTAGACAACATGATTGGGGTGGGGGACATGGTCCTCCTGGAACCCTTGTCTGAAGACTCATTTCTGGAGAACCTGAAGAAGCGCTTCGACCACAATGAAATCTACGTAAGTTTGTTTTTCTTTCTCCGCATGAACAGTCCTGCAGACTGCTGAAGGCTTGTGATCAGATACCATATATCTTCCAATAGTGGCCGGTTTCAAATTGACACCAGTCTCTAATAAACTTTGGGTCTAACAGGTGCGTGTTACTGTTAGACACTGGTCTCTAATAGTGGCCAGGCTCCTTTAGGACGTGCACAGTCGTGCAGACGCCGGGTGTCAATGTAGTGATGGCCAAGAAACGCTCATTCCATTCAGCATTGAAACTTTCTGCGGTGGCATAAGCCAAAGAACATTCTGGTGAAGAATCTGCATCCCGTTTCGGAGTTATCCTAAACTTATCAGAACAGTGCAAGCAGATGGTGATATGGAGAAGAGTCTCCAGAAACAAGCAAACTATTTCCTGGTGGAGGTGCAGAGAAGGAGACGAAGCAGAAGTGCTGGTCTGAACGTGGACTATTGAACAAAGACCGGAAGCTGCGCGTGTCTCCAGGAAAAAGACGGGCCTGGAAGTGAGGATTTAGATACGGAGTGATGATGTTTCAGAGAAAAAAGATCCGTTCACGGCCAGAGCTAATCAGAACACAATAAAATGCTCTCATCATTTCAGTCAATCCTGAAATGTTCATCTGCTGTTTTCTGCATTTTGTGACAGAGGTTCATCCTAAAATGAACCCATTAACCATCACCATTCTGTCTGTGGTGGAATAAACGCCGGTTTCTAATAGATGCCTGCTGCTGCACGCTTGGAATAAACACAGACTACTATTGGAACCATACGGTAACATTTCAGGGTTGTTGTATTCATATTTCTGGAGTTCAGTGCAGCGCTGCCGCGTGCGTCCTGTAAGGCACATGGCATTTTGGCAGCAACACTGCTCTTCAGCAGGAACAATCAGGAAAAGTACTGCAGCCTGTGTTTATCCAATAACCGTGTGGTGTACAGTTTTAGCCTGTGAATGCATTTTCCTTTGGGTGATGTCATTCTGCAGTAACAGCCGCACAGCACTGTCATATGACGGTTCAGAGCAGAAGCAAACATGGCTTTGTACTCCAGCCGGACGACACCTCATGAATCTCATCAGACTATCAAAGAGCTGAAGGATGTTGGTTGATGGTTCTCTGCTTGTGTCTGAACATTGGGAAGAAACCGTAGGTTTGGTTTCTATCTTGGCCCTTCAGTGTGGGCCTGTGGAGAGCGACGTCTCCCTAACAACTTAACAAGTCTCAGCTTGTGTGTTTGCATTCATGCAATTCTCTGAGGTTATCAGCAGACGGCCCGGCGTTTGGGAGCACCTCGTTGATCCAAACATTGATGTGGAAGAGCCGGCTGCTGTCAAAATGTGTTTTGGTTCAAATGGATCTGGAGGATGGAGCTCGGTGTCTACTGGAAGTAATCACCGTTTTCTTGTGGAGTATTGAAGCTCTTGGTGGAATCTGATCCTGAATCAAAGCAGCCTTATTTTCATCTTGGGTTTTTTAGGGAACCTGTTAGGCATTTTCTTACCTGCCCATTCTGCTTCTGGAGATCCACCTCCCTCACTGGCTTCCAGCTCCGTCTTCACTTCTAGCTGCTCATCACCTGAATCCCATGTATCACGTGCACATCCTGTGCGTGCAGCATTTGTGGTCAGTAGGGGGCCAGTACTTGAATTTTGGTAATGTCTAGAGGGCAACGTAAGACCACGATGTGGTGTTATGAGCTGCTCTTCTCTATGACCCTTCACAGACCCAGAAACCAACAGAACCTGTATGGGTCCGCCCCCATACGGGGTCATGTGACTAAGGCTTCATCACTGCACTGAACTGAGTACATAACAGGCGTAAATCATGCATCTACAGAAAACGGGGTGGGATTCTTGCTTTTACCCACTCTTTTTTTTTTGAGCACATTGTTTTGTCCATCTATAACTCATGTTTACTTAAATGTTGTGTTTGGGGAAAAGAATCAGGCCTCCCAGATATTGACTGGACGACAGGCTCATTTTGAGCTCAGCTGCAGCCTCACTGCAGACGTATTCTTGTCCTGAAGGTGTCTGCAGCTGAAGGATGTAAACACTCCTCCTCTTCAGCGCGCTGGAGCTCCAGGTTTAGAAGTTTCTTCTGAATTTGAGCAGAAATACTGAAAACTGTTGGTTTGTTTTAATGATCCGACCAGCAGCTCATGATCCGTCAGCATCGACTGAACGTGGGGAGGTGGGATTGGGTTTTTCAGATGCATTTTTCTAGATCTGTCCTCTGGAGCAGACGCTGCGTTTCCATGCCTCTCACATCCTCCGGGCTCTGCTGTGCCCCCGCTGTGGTGTGGGAGGTGGAGGTGTTGTCATAGCTTATGCAACAGCCATTACCATGGGGGGGTCAGATTGATGCTTGACGGGGACGTCTGAGTGCTTCTGTAGTGTAGGAGGATGATGGTTAGATTCACACCTTCAAATTCATCTAGCAGGGTTTTTTTTTCTGCATTAATGTGTCTGTTATGTAAAAACGTACAAAACAGTTTTTTTACTTTTGTGTTTTCTCTGAAGTATTTTGGGGACTTTGTCTTCTTTTTCTTATGATTCTGCAAACTTTGTCCAGGCGCTCGACTGGTCAGACCAGGAACCCTGTTCATTTCTAAAGAGGTGGTCATCTGTAGCCACATGACCACCAATTCTAGCATATTGTGTGCAATCACAGGCATAATGACCAAACGGAAAACATCGGACTGTACAAATGAATATCACTCCAGGGACTTTTTTACATGGCAACCAACATTAAGACAACTTAAATCAAAGTACTGTATCATTTTTGCTGTATTTTCCAAGCATCCTTTTTTTGATCAACTGTCAGCTGCAAACTGAAGGAAAAGCTCTGTAAGAATAAGTATCTGCAGTGAAAGTGAATCAAAACCAAGATTTTGATCAAATCAAATATTAAAACATCATAAAAAGTAATTTTTTTAAGGGGAACTGACCTTCAGATTTCCTCTTTACCTGTCCGTGTTTAGATTGGGACAGTTTTGAATTCTGCAATGTTTCCATTTGATTTGGGACGATTCGTTTTTTCTTCTTTTACTCTCCATGTACAGTAACTGCACAGAGACTTGATAAAAGCTTGCTAGAACAGCATAGGTATCTTCAGTTCCCATCAGGTATGGCATGCTGCAGCAGGATTAACCCCTTGATGTCCAGCTATAAACAGAAGAAAACACATGTTTTTTGCATTCAGCTAGAGGTTAAATAAAGGTCACTTTGAACCCAAAATAGTTTGCTGTAGATCTGCATTAATGGGCATCGAGAGGTTAAAAGACAATGGTTCAGTGCCAGTCATTGTCTGCATGGACAGGCTGGGTTGTTGAGGAGCCCCTGTCATTGGTGAAAGCTGGTGAAATGCTTGCATGTTGAAAACAGTTTGTTCCTCCCTGCAGACATACATCGGCAGCGTGGTGATCTCCATGAACCCCTACAGGTCCCTGCCAATCTACACGCCAGAAAAAGTGGAGGAGTATCGCAACAGGAACTTCTATGAACTCAGTCCCCACATGTGAGTAAAGTTTGTGAGGCCCTCAGTACTGATGGTGATGATCAGGTGAATTTAGCGTGGACCTTCATGTGTCTTTCCATCATTTTAAATGTGACTCAACCTCAAAGGATTAAAGCTTTAAAGCCAGAATCACTGAGGTGTTTTTGCTGGTCATTCGGTGCAGTGGGGAGCCATCTGTCCACTGCCGACACCAACTGTGCACCGCTCAGCCTGCCAAGACAAAACAAAGACCAGCACTCTTCAATTAGCCTGCTGTGGCCGTGGGCTGCAGCAAAGCCCTCAGAGACGCAGACAGGAAGAGCGAATTATTCCTGTCCCTGCAGACAAACCCAAGCTGCTGATTTTTATCTAGGCTGTGGTACAGTCTGCCACAGTCGGGTTTTTGTGTCAGGCTCTTCAGAGTGGATACATCTTTTCAGAGAGCATTTTCCTCCAACCAAAATACAAAAGCACAGTTTCAAACTGATGTGGGAGGAGTTTGCGTCAATCATTCAAAAGAGGGACCACGTTCCAGACCGTTGCCTGCCTTCCCCAGGTGGGAGTGTCCCACAGCTTTAGCCTCAGGTCAGGTGCTTGATGTTGGGAAAACTTCCCGACTGTGGTTTTGGGTTTGTAAATGATGAAAGCAAGACGATGTGCAAACATGAAGAACTTTTTGCTGGGAGTCTGGATTGTTGCTTTGAGTGAAAGGATTTGCGTAAGAATAATTTCTCTGGAGTGGAGCGGAGTCTCTCATAAATCAGTGTTCCAGATGAAACCTCAGAATCCAGACGTCTGTAAGCTTGTTTTATTATATGCATCCAAAGCCTTTGGCAGGGTAAATCACACCAAACTTCAATGAAAATGAAAGGTTGGGGCCTTCCATGGTATATTATAGGACTACTAGACTTTTGGTATGCCCACCCGGAAATGATGGTTAGCTGGGGATCTAGTGTCTCTTCTCCAGTTGGAATGACCAGCGGAGTAAGACGAGGAGGGATTTTATTCCCACTTCTTTTGAACTTGTACGTTGAAGACCTGTTGAAGGATTTGAATGCATGTAATACTGGTCGCATGTTTGGTGGTTTTAAAGTAAATCGGATGTATGCAGATGATATTTGATAGAACTCCAGCAACAGTGCTGTGATGATTTATCATACAAAGGATGATGGAACATTGAATTTTCCTGCTTTTAGACTCTGATTCTGAGCTGGATGTCTGTCACAAAGTAAAATATCTTGAACATATCCTCAATGATTAAACTTGCAGGCGATGATGATATCCACAGACATCAGTGTATTTTATACACTCAGGCAGACATGCTATCACGCAGGTTTTATATTTATGTTCTGATGATCTTAAAATTCTCTTCTGCAAAACCTCCTGCACACCATTGTATACTGCCCACCTGTGGTCCAACTCCAGGGCATTTAGCCCAAGGAGGCTGCAGGTTGCCTATAATGATGTCCATAAAAAGTTATTAAAACAGCCAGGGTGGTGCAGTGCAAACAGTTTGTTTGTTGGTGCAAGAGTTAATACTCTCCAAGCCTTGTTCAGGCATTTGATGTATGGTTTAATTTTAACGCTTCAAACTACAAAACCATTTCAATTCTCATAATGGAAGGTACAGCACTTTTAGATGCCAGTCCCCAATTTGGAGGTTTTGGTATGGTTTCCTCTTTTAGGCCCAATCCGAATTTTTCCCTTCGCCCCTCCTCTTCTCCCTTCCCCAACATTTATCTCTCCAAACGGAAAGTTATGGAAAAATGGTGTCCGAATTCGGACGTCACTACCACTGGATGACATTGCCAATAGTCTCCGGTCAGCCACGTTAGCACGGAGCTTTCAGTGCTTGAAAGTGCATAACAGCAGTTTTATAACTTTAAAAAGGTCATGGTAAAACAAAAAGTCATTACTTGCATTTAAATGTAAACCTCTGTGCTTCAGAGTGCATCCACGTGAAGAAAAGCGTTTCTATTCCACGGCAGTGTGACCTGGAACCCCCTCGCTACGGAGGGCTCTGTATCCCTCCGCCTCGAGGGTAGCCCCTAAAAAAACTATTTTTGGACACCACTTTCACTACAAATGCCCCCACAAATGGAGGGGTAGGAAGAAGTGCTATGGGCAAAGGGAAAAATTCAGATTGGGCTTTAAACTTTTAATTTTTGGGGGAAAAACTGGTCGGGCTATGTTCTCTACACCTTCAGGGACCCCCGCTTCTCTTGGTCGTCCCTACTCTAGGTTTTCCTGTGGTTGCCTGGAGCTTGGGGGCGGGTCTCCCCAGGTGGGCCCTGGCTTGTACTCAGGGCTGGGGTGGGGGGATGCTTGGAACCCCTGGGTGGTGGTGGGCGGCTTGTAAGGGGTGGTGGGCCCTGTACTGGGCCCCCTGGCGTGGTGGGAGGGCTGCTCTTCTGGCTGGGCTGGGGTTTGCACTCTGTGCTTCCATACCTTACTACTGACAAGTTTTTGAAGCCAACAGGTATGTTTGTAACTGAGTTTGTGGACAGACCCAGCCTACTTTAGACTAACACTCACACGTGATTGTAATGATGATAAGCTTCCTGCATCTTGTTGCCTGTTTTCTGATTCTATCCTCTCTCCCCTGTAGTCATTCTCTAACCGCTACAACCTCCACCCTTTCCCCTGTCTTTTGCACCCCCGACACCTCTCTCTCTCTCTTCTTCCCCCTATTTTTTTCTCTGTCCGGTCCAACAAAAAGGATACGAACATAATGAATATAAAAAAAGTTTAGTTTGAATTATAAAAGGGGTTTATACGCATCTACACCTAGTGTGTCTGACAGATTTTACTGTTACAATCGGGGGTTATAAATCATCAAACACAAGAGGCTCTCTTCTGCAATCGTTTAGTTCCTCAGGTTTATACTACTTGGCATTGCTATGTCATTGTGTTTATTGGTTTTTATACTTGTATTTTCATGACAATTTTTATTTTTTTATATATGCCCAAAGTTTTTGTTTCTTGTGGCAAATTGGACCTAGAGTCTGTCATAAAGATGATTATGATTATGACATTTTTAGACAAAATCCAAATAGCTGAGTTGTTTTCTACGACATAGATTCTGCAGAGCAGGGAGAGTTCATTAAAATTCACCTGTCAGTTGTGGATGGGACTGTTGATGTGGATCAAGCATGCCAATTCTCAGAAACGCAGGTTCAAACTTAGTTTGTTGCTCATCATGAGAAAAATGCCACTTCAGAACTGCAAGAACACCATCAGATCAATTCAGAAAGCAGCTTTTGAGAATGGCCTCCCTTTTGTTCCCATCAGAGGTTATCATGGAGGTTAAGGTGCTTCCTGAGAGCAAAAGAATGGGTTATAGTTCGGGTCTGTGCTCATTCAGACCCTCTGCTGTTTGGACAAGATGTGTGTGTGTTGGCTCTACACTCTTTCCTCCTCCTGCCATCCAAATGGTGGAGCTCATGTCAGTTGGGTGTTTGTGAAAGCCTGCTGGAGGCGTTCATACTTTGTCTAGTTGAAACTGCACGTTTGGCCAGTTCAGGTACAGCAGGATGACTCAGCCTGACGGGGAGTGAGCTCTCCAGTAGACGAGGCGTTTCTCTGGAATTATGGGGCTTTCAGTACCAAAGGAGCAACACAGCTCAAGTCCTCGGACAGCTTTAAACCGTTTGTCCAGTTTCTGGAATAAAGATGGCAAATCCAGCCGACTTTCCTGTCTTGACGGAACTGGATCTGAGACTGTGCTAACCTGACTGGGACATTTTGAAAGTTATGAGCTGAGACTGCAGACGCCTTCAGTGTTCGGTTTCCAAAGCACGCCATGGCTCTGGTAGACGTGCGTGTCAACTCGAAAGTGAGTGAAGTTGCATGGTTAAACAGCACCAACAGGTTCTAACAGGCCCGAGTTGGACTGGGATCTGACTAATGTGGCTGAGTTCACAGCCAAACGCCATCTGAAGCAATACTTTGGACTTCAGTCTTTTCTGGATCCTATTCAGGATCAACCGGAGTGTCCGGAGTTGTGCACCTGCAGGATGATGGAAGGCTCATCCTGTTACAGCTGTTCCTTCTCCACAGTTTTGTCTTTGTCTTGAGTCCAGACTAAAATCCTTGAGGTGTTTAGAAACAGGAAAAGGGAATTCTTCTTTGTCCCTCCGATCTTTGAGATGGTTAGCGGGCTAATCGTCTGTTAAGATGCATTTTAATTAAAGCTATTGAACTTGACTCGTAGCCTGGCCAAAGCTGAGCACAGAATCGATCGGTCAGAAAATCTGATGATCAGATATTTCCAAGCAGGCCATTTCTCCTTGTTTTTGTCTTTGAGCCTTGAATGTAAGCTGTGATGCATGCACATATTGTGGTCTCACTTTGACTCCAACTGCTCAGCTATTGAATGAAAACTTTAGCTTTTTCCTTCAATCTTTAAATAAAACCTCCTGCTGCCACTTCACATGGATAACGTGGACTTATAGAAACTCTAACTTGAGAATAACAACAGTTACTATGATGCTGGAGATATTGGGAGCAGCCTGAGGAGGAGAAAGAAGCACATTGAAATGACAGAAGTTTGGTTTCACAATCTCCATCTCAAAACAAGACGCTTGTTCAATGCTTATGAGTGGAAAACAGTCCAATAGAACTAGTAAGATCCTTAGCATGTCCTGCTCTTAAGACAGAATTAAACCTTGAAATGGAATATAATTACTCTCTTTGGATCAATCACTCTGGTAACTGTCTTAAATAGTCTTAAAATTGGCATTTGTTCTTTAGATAAGTTATAGGTTCTTAATCTTTCAAGTACAGATTTTTAAGTCTCTCCTGCAAAAGTGTTTTAAGCACATTTGAAGACGAATTTTCCTAAAGTCCCAATCATCCTCTGATCTATTTCTAATATGACGGTGCCCTTTTTAGCCGAGATGAAAAAAACCTGTGATTTTGTGGGACATAGTTTCTGCAGAGTGGCAGGAGCTCATCAGGAATTCTCATCTGCGTTGTGGGCGGAGCAGGGAGCTTGTGGCACGCCCAGTAAATCTTCTGTCAACAAGGCAGATGATTTCCAAAGATGATTTCTTTATCATTCACAATGATTAGATTAAAGAATGAAACAGACATGATATTTTGAGCCTGATTTTCTTTTCTGATGGAGTTAACTGTATAAAACTGCTCCAAGAACACGTTAAACTCCAAAACCAGCGTTTGATCAGAGTGAGTCTTTAAAGCAGGGGTGTCAGAATCCAGGCCTCGAGGGCCGGTGTCCTACATGTTTTCCAACCAACCTGCCATTGAAGCTCCTTATTGGCGAAACACACCTGATCCAGGTAATCAGCAGTAAATTCATTAGGATTTTTGGAAAACCAGCAGGAGGCTGGCCCTTGAGGAGTTGAGTTTGACACCCCTGCTTTAAAAGGAGAAGGAAATGTACGTTTACCGTGCTGCTGCTGTTTCTATTCCAGTGGTGTTGGGAGTCAGAAAAGTCCCAGTTTCCTTAACTGAAGTGAGTCTGTTGAAATAAGACTCCTCACATACACATAACCTTCTGCTTCAGATAAAATATGAAAAGCCGGTTTCATTTGAGCTATTGTTTCAGATAAAATGGTTTCAAGATCAAATGACTCGTCGAGAGTTTCTTCTCTTAAAATGGATCATAATATGGGACACTTGCTTGGAAGTTCGTTTTGTCTTCTGTGTAGTGTAATAAGGTCTATAAACGAGTCAAAAACATGGTGAGATTGTTAAAAATTCTCTGCCAGCACAGTAGACAGGATCTGTTCGCTGGCCTTCAATCATGTCCTGCAGATGGCTTGCAGTCGGCTTTTGTGTGTTGCTCGCCGCCCACGCCACACGGTGGTGTGCAGACAGTCCACTAACCTGGCGTCTCCAGGGTGAGACTGAAAGGCGTTGACCCTAAATTTAATGAGGTTTTGAGACCCCCCCCCAGTGCTCTCGATGCTGTTAGAGCGCTGGCTAATGGAGCACAGAGCCCCTTCCAGCTGCTGTCCACATGCTTGGGACAGATGGCCTGAGGGAGGAAAAAACTCATCATTTTCCTCTAGAGAAACCCCCCACCACCACCACCACCACCACTACCACCACCACCTCTGCTCTCTGTGGATACAAGCGAACTGTCCTGTCTTTGCATAATTGGTGTTTGTCTGTCAACACTGAGGCAGCATAAAGGCCGTGCATCAGGCACCGCGAGTGTGGCGCTCTGATTGAATGGAATCAGTGCTGTTGCTGCAGTTTACAGGATGAAGCCCGTGACCTCGTCTGCAGCATCAGTCAGAGGTCACGTGATGAGGGTAAACGAAATGCTCTGGATGCTTGCCAGGCGAGCATTAAGCCGCTCTGTCAATAGTCTGCTTCTCTGCGGTGGTTTTTAGGTCTGGAACTGGTGCAGGATTTGACTGAATTGCAGCGTCATTCAAACCCAGACTCCTCTGGAGTTGGTTTCACAGATGACGGAACCCATGCTAGACATTCAAGCAATGTGTCTGCAGAAATGAGCCCAAATCATGACTCTTCTCCTACCATGCCTTTTATAAAGGCTTTCCAGCATGCTTTCTGAAAGCTGCCAGGTTATCATAACTAAAGAAATTCCTCCTTTTGGTCTCCAACGTCTGTTGAAGGTTGTAATTTGAAGCCATTTTTTCTGTCTTCATTTATTAAACGGTACAGCGAAAAAACTTTTTTTATCCCTCAAACTATCCATGTTCACGCACTCCCCGGATGGTTGTAATCACAGATTGACCATGATCCTGGTGCTTATCTACAGGAAATGTGGACTTTGGAGTCGTTTGCTGCAACAGCGCATCCGAACTCTGTTTACTTTTCCAGTACTTAAGAATACCTTCTGAATTAACAAGGTGCTGAACATGGTGCACCAGGAGTCTGTGTGAATGTGAGGCATCAGATTCCTTTTCATGTCAAACCAAAGCGGTGCTTTTTAAAAGCCTCATCAGATCACGACGCCATGCAGTCCTGTCAGACCGGCTTTATCTGCAGCATAAACGTGTGGATTTGACGTGGAGCTGACGACACATGTGCCATGTGCTGGTGTTACACAGAATCTCTGTGGAGGTGGATGCTAGTGGGCTCTTGTTATGAAAGCCTCTCGACTCAGGTGGGCTGCGATGGATGAAATGATTAGTTTGCTGAAAGGTGATGAAGAACTGCGCTCTCTCTAGATCAGGGCTGCTCATTCCTGGTTCTGGAGAACTACCACCCTGACTGTTTCCCACATCTCCAAGCCCTGCCGGCTGCTGATTAGCTCAGTCAGATGTGTCCACGTTCTGACGGAATGAACACACCTGGTCCAGGTAAGTAGCAGGGAGATCTGGAAAACAGGCCGGGTGGCAGGTCGCAGCCCTGCAACCAAACAAGAACACGTGTTCTGCTGGGCAGCAGGACACTTCATCAGTAGAGATGTTCATGCACAAAGCACATCATGAGGTTAATGCAATACCTGCTCTGAAACCAGAACTGTTTGGAAACATGTATCTGCTTCAAAAAAGGACTATATGGAGAGTCCAAGCATGATTGGCAACTTTTTATACCTTTATGATCAATATTTTGACCAAATGTTAGTGTACACATTTGGCTTTATGTCTTTAATTTAGCTAAAGAATCTTTCTGCTACTTTTAAATGAATCTTTAACATTCAGTTAGTCAGAAGTGCATTCAAAGCCATCAGACTGAGTATTGAACTGGTTTAGATGGTTTATGATCCGGTTTTGTCCCTGTCCAATGAGACTTTTCCTAAAAGGTGCATACAATATGTTTCTGCTTTTCTGAACCACTGAAGAAAACATCAGCACTGCCCTCACTGCTCTCTATCAGCACTTAAACTATGAACCGCTTTGACTTTGTTTCCTTAACTTTCATTATTTCAGAACGTTTCCTTCTTGTTGAACTCTGTTGGCGTTTAGAGCCTGAAACTGGAAATGTTTCACAGACATTATGAAATCCACAAATCTATACAAAGATAAAAGGTGTACCTGCCAGCAGCTGTAATAGCAGGCTAATTAAACATTATACATCTTATCGTTTTATTACTCCTGTAAGCGTACCTTTATGACTTTTGTTTGTTTTACTGTCAAAACGCCGTTGTAAAGCGCTGGTTTGGTCAGAGCAATAAAAACAAAGGTTTATATGTTTAAATAATGTGCATGTTGGACCCAACAAAGAGATAAAAAGGACTGGAAAAGCTGACCTATGTGTAGCCTTTCAGTTGTAATAATGTTGTACTGGTTTCATTGGTTGGGAAGTATAGCGCTGGATTCAGAATCTTTCCAAAATGTCCTGCATACGCAAAAAAGATCTGAGGAATTTTTAAGCCGAAGATTCAATTTAGGAGTAAAGGAAACCCATGCTTACAGTCTTTGTTTCTCTGACAGCACTTTGAGCCTGTCAGAGTTAGTGGGGTGTTGTCTACGTAACTGTTTACTTTCCTTGTTTTTAGTGTTTTCATGTGGTAGAAACGTGTTGGATTGGGAAAACTAAGAATTCAGCTTTGGGGAACACCAGCAGCTTAGATGATTAACTCATGATTGGTCCCCAGTGGAAGCAAGCTTCTACCTTGAAGATGAATCGACCAGGAACCAATTTCTAAAACATTCTATAAGATGCATTTATGATCTACTGACGTGATTTGGCTTCAGGCAGTGAGGGGAGTCTGGTTCTCTCCATTTGCTAAAGAATCTGTTTTGGAACATTTTTGATAGAAATCATTTCTGTTTTTTTCCTTCTAATTGTTTCCTGGAAAAAACACAAGAGAAAATGAAGTTGCACGCAATGTTGCTCATCATAAAGATTTGTTCCCATTTCAGAATGTGGGAAGGAACGGTTTGTTGGAGTGTTCTGTTAATTACGTTTGGTTCATTGATGCAATTAAACCCAGAAACCAAACTTGGCCAAATGTTCTGATGAGGATAGGAGTCATTTACTTAAAGACCCACTCTGTGCTTTTTGTTTCTAACATCTTCAGCATTGTTTTCTCATGATGGTTCACGCCTGGAAAATGACTTAGGATTAAAACTGCGTTTCTGAGGATTTCTTGATTAAATTCCTGCCATGAGGCTCTGCTCCATTCCGATGCATCCATTTGCAGACAAACAGATCCATGATCACGTGTTTTCCTTGTCTGAGCTGGAATCTGCATCAGTACTGGACAGCTCTATTGTTCATATTTTTAATTGTTTGCTGCTTAATGTTATGTTGGGATTGAGAGGTGCTATAAGCTACAGGCAGCGAGTGTACTGGTGGGAAATAAGCAACGCCAACATTCGCGCCCGCAACTCGGAGGTGAATTTGAGCTCCTGCTGCTCTGCAGAAACTATCGTTTGTTTTGGGGATTTTTTTAAGCTAAAACCATAAAACATATTCATAATTAAGATCACTGGTAACAATTTTATAATAGAAAAAGATATTGTTAGTGGGATTCTAACAAATGCAGTTGGTGCTGCCGGACGCAATGACCTCGCCAGTTGGCTTGGATGCTCACATGGCCACCCCGGGCTACTTTGAAGGCCAGCAAATTGATCTTGTTTCAAAGTGGGCTGGATGGCGGGTTTCTGTGCTGCCTTTGTGTTCCTGTGAAGGGCAGAAAGAGGGCATTTATTTTTAGCTAAGACTATTGAAATGTGTTTGGTCTTTTCGTTCAGTAAATAACTACCAAAATGGCAGATCGTGAAATCTTCCAGTTGTCAGTCTTGCTTTTGATTCGACGCTCCTCTTGGTTTTTGCCTTTGTACCTCGATGAAGTCCAGATATTAGCTCTCATTTCCGTTTCTCATCTGTATTTGCATCTTGCAGGTCCTGAAGCAGTGTAACAAAAATCATGAAACACGAGGATCAGAACGAACTCAATCTTTCTTTTGGTTTCTAAGCTATAAAAAGATGTATTGCTCTTCGTTTTCCTTCATCCTGTCTGTGGTTGAGAAATTGTCCTCAACAAAATTGTTGGGTATTTTCTTCTTAAATGTCCTCCAGCCAAAGCTGGCGCACCTCTGTAATTATTTCATAAAATCCAGCCTGTGAACAGATGTACTTTTCCCTGGAGCGTGGAACGGGTTGCTGGGATTCCTTTTCTGTTTGCATATCATGCAACAAACGCAGGCTGAGCATGCTGAAAGCGGTGGAGTGGTCGTCCTGCTCGGAGGTTGTTTTGGTGCCTCACTCGGAATGCTAATTTCCTGCTTTTCCAAGGATCATACGAACAGCTTGGGCCGGTGGTTTCCCCCGCTGTGGAACATTAAATTGCTGTGTTGGAAAGTGAGTTAGGGCTCTGGACCCCTAACTCGTAGTTTGATGTTTGCACAGATGAGTATCGGTGGGCGGTTCAGCTAAAGGCTCTGGTGTTTTGGAATTGGAGATATGTGGAAGCAGTGCCTGTCTGAACGGTAGACTCTTTGCTGCACCTGCACATGGGCACGATTCTTTAAGTAAGCGGTTATTACGTTCTCTCTTATTGTTTGCTTCCTTGGCGGTGAGCTGCGGGGTTCATTGAGCGTGCTTTACAGTAATGACACGCCGGTTGTGGCACCTCTGTGTCTTGCAACCGTCACTCCACCTTCCACCTAATCAGGGAAAAGTGGCTTCCTTGTCTGGCAGCTTCAAAGCCGGGCAGACTTCCTGAGGGTTCTGAAGAAAGCGGGTCATGCTGAGATCAAAGAATAAAGTGCTGAAGCTCCATGTGTGCATGCAGGGACGAACCAGAAATGTTCATATGGAACATGTTCAGCTTCCATGGCCATTCCAGACAATGAATGAAGAGGTTAATGAACGCCTCTGCAGGCTGCAGGACCAACTCTGCAGCCTTTCCAGACACTAAATAAAGCACTGGAGACTGCTGACTCTGCCTCTTAAGGAACCCCACCCTTGTTCTGATTTGAGGTCACAAACTGCAGTTGAATCCTCCTCTCCGGTGTCCCAGCATGTTGAAGAACTGACAGCGCTATTTTCTACTCTGCTGCCACACTGGCGTCCAAATTACAGCCAGCAGGCAGATGTGAAGGCAGCTGGCCAAGTGATACTTACCGGCCATGGCCTTATCCTGGACTAACCCCACACATCCAGCCTGCCGGCCACATCAAAGGGGCCCGTGGGCTCCTACAGACTTACTTTCTCGTTATTTGATCAAATACATCTCCGTTAAGAATATTTCTGTCGGCGCCTTGCATAACATTTGACAGTTTGTTTTTTTTTGAGCAAAGTGCTGGTTGATGAGTCAGTTTGGTTTCAGGGTCAGAATTTTTAGCGTGCACCTCTTGAAATGGTGATTATTGAGATTATTAAACATCATTTCTTCGTGGTATGAAGGCTTCCCATTCCTAATTCATGCTTCTGACCACCATGTGGCTCCGCCCTCCTGACCCCGATGAGCTGCTGGAGGGGTTCATTGAGTGATTGAAGAGGCCTTAAACCTCAACCCTTCTGCATGTGGGGGGGCTGGAGGGTAAATATGTTAGTTTTCAATCAGGAACACCTCTAAATGCATTGTTGAACTCTTGTTAGCCACGTCACATTAGATACTTGGACTTCTGTAGGACATGAGCAGCTTTCTAAACATCAGACTGCTGGCTGCTTTGTCCAGGTTCCTTTCTCTGCCTTTCTAGATTATTACAGTTAGAGTTTGGGTTGAACAAATGCATTCATCATCAAAAGGACTTTCTCTCTTTAAGCTTTAAGTTTTAGCTCAAGCCGACATTGAATGTTTGCTGCTGTATTCAACAGAAAAGCAGTGAGTATCTTTTTTGAATGGTGTCTTATTTAGTTTTGTCTGGGACAAAAATGTTTGAAGTGTTTGTGTCTAAGGTTCAGCATGGAAAGACTTGAGGGTGGCTGGAAGGGCTCTGGTGCAGAACCAGGAGCTCAGTCTTCCTGTCTGACCGTGTTCTGAAAGTCTGACTCTTTCCACTTCTGTCATGACTTCCTAGTAGCACTCGGGTATTTTAGAAAACAGAAACATGCTTTCATGGATGATTATGTGCTTCCAGTTGGACTTTAGATCACATTTCCATTACAGAAAAGAGATTTGTGGAATATGTTTTTCTAAGTGGACTTCAGTGTAAAGTGAGCTCCTCTCAGACTTATTTTAAAAAACTGAATTCAAACTGGAGCTGTGGGTCAGAGTTAATGATGCACTTCAACTTGGCATCAGCTTTCCAATCCCTCACTTCCAACAGTGAGAAAAGTCTCCACCAGAACTGTGGTTCTGAGCAGTATTTGAGCTTGTAGAATTTAACAGAAGTGTAACTCTTGTTTCTTCATAGCCTCCCATGGTGGCACTTAAAATGCAAATGAAAACTGGCAACGTTGTTTTGGCTTTTCCCCAAGTAGGGATCTTTTTTGGCCATAGCGGTGGCGTCTCCTGGTCGACACACTTATCATTGTTTTGTCTTTAGGTTTCGATGCCATGACCGAACTTTAAGTCTCTCTTGAAAGGTTTTACTGCTCTTCTCCATGACTGATGAAGCCCCTTGAATGAGCGTGGAAGTGATTCAAGCAGAAAGATTTTAAGTCCAGATGACTCTTCTTGAAGACGTGAAAACGATGAAAAAATGCAGTTTGAAAAAGATCGTACTTTTGATGTAGATAATACTCTGGGCGGGGCCACAGCCTCCCTGCTCACCTCCATTCTGATGTGTCCACTTGCAGACAATAGATCCATGAACTTTGTCTCATCTGAGCTGGAATCCAGATCAGAACTGTACGGCTGGATTGCTCTGATTTAATTGTAGCTCAGCTAATGTTGGGTTGGGGTTGTGAGGGGCTGTAAGCTAGCAAGAGGGTTGTTAAACAGATGGGTGACGGGAAGTGGGGCGGGCTTGTTCCATGCTAACGGTAAATTTCTGATGAAAAATGGCAGAATCATAAATATAAAAATTCTGCTGCTCTTCATCCTTCCAGAGTAAACTATATATATAACCTTTGGCCACAAAATAATGATTTTTTTTTTTTTTTCAAAATGAAATGTTAGTTATTTTTACAGCAACGTTTCTTATCCAGAAGTAAGACGACTCGATCTCTGAGGCTCCTGTGGTTGCGCCTGTTTGATGACATCATCCTAGAACCGGCCTCGGCAGCGTGTCTGCATGTCTTCCAGAAAAAAACAAAACATCTGAACTTTTGCTAAGATGGATGTGCATATTGTGCATGTAAAATGAAAGCGTTTTGCTGATCATAGCTAGCTCAGCAGAGAGAAGGTGTGTTCGCCTGGCGGCGGAGCCGGCAGCGCAGACTCTTCCTGGAAGCAGCTGTTCTCACTTTGTGACATCACAATGTGAGGACCCTCTAGTTTTCATGGGTTGGCAGGGGCTGGTGCTCAGAGCATGAGTTTAGAGGAATACTCAGAAATGGGGTTGTTCACAGTGAGGAATGAGCAAAATTATTCACTTGAAGGTCAAAGGTGAGTTAGCATGGTTTACTGGGAACACTTTAAAAATGGATCCAATGCTCAGAGTGGGACTTTAAAATCTTTTTCAGAGTTAATTGGGTTAACTTGTGCTCTAAAAATGATCCATTCTTAAAAATCCAAAGTGCAGTGCAGTAAGATGCACGCCTTCTTCCATAATCCCTACTTTACACTGTCGTATCACTGCCGTATCACTGGATGTGCAGACCTTGTCTTTGGGATTTGACCCTGCCTCGCCCTGCTCCCAGAACCTCAGAAGGATGTTCTGCACAAAGGACAAATGAATGCTGTAGTGCTTTTCAGTGGGAGTGAATGGCCTGGAAAGAGTCCTGCTTCTCCGGAGTATTACTTTATTATTATTATTTATTATTGCTTTGTTTTGTCAGATGCTAAATCCCTGACGGGAAAAGACAAATGTTTGTCCTTTTGTAGAGGTAAGCCATCTTCATGGTTTGAACGGTACACCTCAACATTTGTTTTTCTGAAACACAGAATGATCCAAATTTGTGTTTTAGTGAAGCTGCGCAGCTGTTTTTAGACGTGTGCTTGTCGAAGGGAACTTTACAGGGAAGCCTCGTGCTTTTGATTAGGAAGGGCCATGTGTAGCGCTGCAGAAGTGGACGGCGTTCTTCATCTCACTGTAAAGAGCTGCCTGAATGCGTTTGCTGACGTAAACTTGAACGGAATCTGTCTCTTGTCTTCCAGCTATGCTTTGGCAGATGAGGCATACCGCTCTCTGCGGGACCAGGACAAGGACCAGTGCATCCTCATCACGGGGGAGAGTGGAGCTGGGAAAACAGGTGAGGGGGTCATCGAGTGGCCTCATCGGCCTGGTCTCTTTCCCTCCTGAAGTGCAAATAGAATCTGAAACAACCGACGGAGCTGTTTTAAAGTGAGATAATCTGATTTTAGCAGAGAAGTTTCCACAGGGAGGGCCGGTCTTTCATTGTCTTGCAGAGTGTCTTCAGTGTTGATAAGCTGCCAGCAAAGCATGTATTTAGTCGTATTGCATCTAAACTGAAGCTGAGGGCAGAATAAAGCAGCGCAGCAGATTTAGATCTGCGGGGGGGTTGAGCCGGTGTTTGCACATGAACATGGGGGTAGACTCATCACAACAGCACACTGCCTGAAAGCAGCTGATGACCTCCCTCTGTTCCGCTTGAAGTATTGGCCTGGCATCACAGCGGCATCACAAACCAACCTCCACGCCGCCTTACCGGCGCTGTGCGCCACTGCCCGTCAGAGGATGAAACATGGAGTTGGAACTGCACAAACTCCAGGATGCGGCTGTAACAGACTGGTGCTATGTCTGCCTGTACTGAAGTATTAAACATGGTTTCATACCTGAAGTATCACTATTCTGTTTGTCGCTGCGGACGTCCTACTCTGGTTTCCTTGACTCCGGTTCAGACGTCTGTGCAGGTTTAAACGCAGCTTTAATGAACATCTGAAGTGTAAAGTGTGGGAGGATCATCGACATGCTGCTTCAGGGCTACATGTCGTAAGTCAAAGGCATTACTGAGCGGCGTGAGGAGACGTCACCATAAAGTTTGATGCAGCTTCAGCCATTGGTTTCAAACCGGAGAAATGCATTTGGACTTTCAGATCGCCTTTTGGTGGAATAAGGTCACTAAAACCTTCAGCATGGATGTGGGTCAGCGGCGGTGGGTTCTGGATCAGGGTGAGCAACATGAATTCGAGCCCCATTGAGGAGACAAACATGCCAGTTGTAGTCTGTGGGGATAAGCCTTTTCCTTTAAACTCTAGAGATTAAGACATTGGGGCTAAACTGAGCTTCCTGGTACCCAGATAAGCCATTGCCTCTCATCCTTTCTGGGTCAGTGAGGCGATTCTGATGCCAGCAGTCGTCCTGGGAGCGATGGCGTTTTCTAAACTTTGATCCAGACTTCGCTGTGTTGCCACAGAGCACACAGAGACTTTGGGGTTTTTAGTTTGCATGCTCCTAGCTCAACCACCTTTTGCTGTCTTTTGGTTTTAAATGAGAGGTTGGCCATCATTTCATCATATTCTCATCATTTAACTGGGCCTCTGATGGAGGCTCCTCCCTTCCCCTGATGGGTATCTGGGGAGGTTGATGTAATGGGGGTTTTGTGGGGACTGCTGCTACACAGGGTGGGCGTCGTGTGTTTGCGTTGACTTCATGTCTGCGTTTCAGAGGCCAGCAAGCTGGTGATGTCATATGTGGCGGCGGTGTGTGGGAAGGGCCAGGAGGTGAACAAGGTCAAGGAGCAGCTACTGCAGTCCAACCCAGTGCTGGAGGGTGAGTTCACATGTGGGGATGTCCAGACCTGAAGGCAGGCTTACAGGTCTGCCCTGCAGCAGAAACATGGTTACAGTGATGGAAAATGGAGCCAGGTAGGATTAGCTGTGACTGCAACAAAGTTTCCCCCTGAAAGCCAGAGTGTGGAAGTGTTCAACGCTCACACTGCCCTGCAGCTGCGCCTCTGCTGTTTTTGGAACTGCAGGCAGTGGACAGGAAATGCTCCTGAACGGCGCAGCTCCCAGGCTGAGCTGCACATCTGTAAGAGTTTAGCTTCTGCCCAGCTAATTGCCCCTGCAGCAAGCGGGACCCGTTCCCAGACCTGCAACACTTTTTGGTTTCTTTCAATGTCGACCTCTCTGCCTTCCATGTTCTTTGACCTGCAGTCCACACCGTGACAGTTCTGACTGCCGTCAGCAACAGTAGAACTGGAACTGGACTGTTCTGGTTGCAGAATCTCCTTTTGTTCAGTAGATGGGTCACATGTTGAAGCACTTTGACGACACAGAGGTTCAGTTCTTCCTCATCCTGAAAGCCTCTTCATCAGAACACACAGGCTGTGGGGGAACTCGTCACGAGTTATTAGACTGGTTACAGCTTCAGAAGACTGTAGTTTTCCATCCCGTTCTTCATGAATCTGCAGTGTCAATGATCCAAATCAACAAAAAGATTACAGAAGGGATCCTGAGCTGACACAAAATCCACTTTTCTAAAGATTTGTTTTACTGTTGGAGGTAAAAAGGCCAACAGGATTCGGCCAATTTAAGGTGGACTTTTCTCGCTTGGAAAGCTGTCTTCAGGTTCTCCAAGTTAGACCTGGGAAATATCTGGCAAAGTAAAGCAGCTTGACGATGATGAGGAACGGATTCGACTAGTCTGGACAAGTTTCGGACGCAACAACTTTGAACTCTGTAGCTTTAGGACTCTAGAGAAGCACAGTAAGAGAGCGGAAGTCCTGAACCCTTCTGAGGCTTCTGGATGATTTTGTTAAAGATCCAATCTGATTGAAACTGTGTTTTTTACATGTCGTCGTGGCGTTATCTAATGATGGAGGACACACATGAAAAAGCTCCATTCCTGAGTATTTCTATTCAAACCACAGGAACTTCAACGTGTTTTGACGTAAGAAACACGCCGGGCGGGTCACAAGCTTCCTGCTTCAACAGAGCAGTGCTGAGCAATGGGGGTTGCCCCACATCAACAGCCCTGCCCACAACTTGGAGGGGAATTTCTGATGCGTTCCTGCTGCTCTGCAGAAACTATGTCCTTACATAGGTCTTTTTTTCATAAAAACGGCTTCATTCATGAAAGGGTCACTGGGAACGCTTAGGAGAAGATCAGAAGTCAGTCGCAGTGGGACTTGAACAGAAATGAATTCTGATTAAAGTCTGCTGTTTAATAAGTGTTTGACTTTTACTGTAATTAATGCTGGAAAATATCCTCAAAGAATTCCACAAAAATAATGGAGCCAAAACTTTCCAAAGGCTTTTAGTAGCATCTTTATTCCTGTCCTTGTTGACGTGCTTTTCTTTACTTCCAGCTTTTGGAAATGCCAAAACTGTACGAAATGACAACTCTTCCAGATTTGTAAGTATCTGAAGCATCTGCTTCTTCTCAGCCACACTGTTGAATATCTTTTAGCTGTGCTCTAGTCCTAATGCTGACCTTCCAGTGCATCATGAGCGTGTCCAGCTGATGCACGTGGAAACACGTTTGATCGTCACAATGGCTTTGGCTCCTCCTGAGCTCTTTTGTTAGACGTCTGCAGTAACCTGTATTTCAGGTAACTGGTCTCCGTTGTGCGTTTGCTTTTGTGTTTGTCTTTGTATGCGTTGTTCTTTTAGACCACAGCATCACAAACTCCTCTGCTGCATTATTAAGCTCCTTAATAATCACCAAATGCTTTGGTCACATTTCAGTAGTTTTTTCTTTGAAATATTCCTTTGTTTTGGTCTAAAGTTAAAGTGGATTGAAGCTACTGCTCATTTTTACCACAGAAATAGCATCTTTAGGATGATTCAGCGGCTCTTTCTTAAATATAAACAGGAAGTCAGAGGAGTTATTTCCAGGGGGTGTTATGAGGGAGGGTGACTTCTGCCTTTTTGTTTGTCCCAGAGGGATTCACCGCACTCCCAGCTTGTTGTAGTTTACTCCCAATATGATGGCATGAAATGAAGCCGCTTTTCCAGCACAAAGAGCCGTTTAGCAGCAAATGAAAACAAACAAAAAGCCTAATTCAGCAGAAACTCTGCTTTGGTTTGCTCCGGTCTCACGGCACATGTACTTTTTTGATCAGCTGACAGCCATGTTTCAGACCTGCTGGAGCCCAAACGCATTCACAATAGGGAGTATGTCGTGTTCATGGATCACCCTCGGTGAAACCATCCTCCTCCTCCAAGATCCTGCTTTCTGAACTCCACCTGAAAACGCTTCATAAAGGCCTTCAGCTCACTGAGGGAGGAGGATGTGAGGAAGGCTGCAGCCGGAAACCAGGATCGTGAATTAGAATTTTTCTAGCAAAAAGACTAAAGTAGTTTTTGTTTAGAAATCCCACTTGTTAAACCCATAATCCCACCCAGTTTTTCAGCATTTGTAGGGATTATGAACCAAAAAGAACTTCAAAAAAGAGTGGTGACCTGTTCAGAGTGAACCCAACAGGAAGTGGGTCAGCTCCAGCGGTCCAGTAACCCCCAAAAGGGATTCAGTGGGTTCTGGGGATGGATGGAAACAAATGTCAGTAACCGCTGCTTTCTGACACTCCTGTTCTCCTACAGGGAAAGTACATGGACATCGAGTTTGACTTCAAGGGAGATCCACTGGGTGGAGTCATCAGCAACTGTGAGTGGAGTTAATGAAAATGTCAGCTGGAAAGTGGAATGCTTTGTCTAATCTCTGTTCATCTTTAGTTGATCTGGGCGGGGAGTAAATGTTGAAATGAAAGCAAACAGAAGGTTTGAGCACCAACAGTTTCTCCACATGATGGTGCTGCTTTCTGCAGCACCACTTGCTCCACCTTTTAGGGTTCAGACAGAGAACTCTCAAAGCAGTATTCCAGATGTACAGTGAAGGGCTGGACTCTGAACATTGTGGTCTTTCGCCTCCTGACTCCAGAACATTGTTGTCGGGCAGCAGATCCAGACTCTGAACTTTCTTTGACAAAAGCAAACCCTGAAACTCCCGTGGTTCACGAACTTAAGATGAACAAATTCATTTTGGGCAAATATTCCTCCTGCTTATTCCAGCTGCATGCCTCAAAAAGTGGTGCTGTCAAAATGCTGTCGGTGACAGTAGAGAGGAAAGAAACCTGCAGATCTCCAGTCTCAATATAGACCCATTCCCATGAAGATGGTGTTCTTGGTGTTTCTAACATGTTCTGGCTGCGTTTTTCTGATGACGGACATGGATAAGGAAAATGAAGTATGAAACTGCATTTCTGAATATTTCTTGATTCAAATCATTATGAGTCAGAAGCAGATGAAAACATGCTGTTGGAAGACGTAGAAAGAGCGCTGAACGGGCCATAAGCTCCCTGCTCCGCTCCATTCTGATCATCCACTTACAGACGGATCCATGAACGTCTCATTTTTCCTCATCTGAACTGGGATCTGGATCAGAACTGTACGGCTCGCCGTTTTTTTTACACTGTTAGGTTTGGCTGTAAGCTAGCGAGAGAGAATGTGAACAAAGAGGTGATGGGAAACTGATCAGAAGATGATCGCAGAGGGACTCTGAGGTGAACAGGTTTAGGTCAGAAGAAGACAGGAAATGGATCAAGTTCAGCACTGTAAGCTGAGATGCTTGTTTCTCTACACTGGATACAGATATTTTCAAAACCGTATTCTGAATGAAGAAACCCTTCAAGCTCTCCATCCCCACAGATGATGTGTTTTCATTTGTCAAACTCTTGCCGCTGAGACTGTCTCCTTTTCAGATCTGCTGGAGAAGTCTCGTGTGGTCAAACAGCCCGGAGGAGAAAGGAACTTCCACATCTTTTACCAGCTCCTGTCGGGAGCTTCTGATGAGACGCTCAGTGAGTAGCAGAGAAACAAACTGATTTAACCATGGGGGGGTTGTGGATGTGAGGACGGAGGCACATTGAAATACTTTTCCAAACCACTATGTGGTTTGCTTGTTCGGCACTTCCTGGTTGATTCCTGTTTATGAGCTCATCTCTGCAACAGCGAGCCAAATGTCAAACTGCTGTTGGGAGAAGCCGAACTCCCGGTTGCTGCTTCTCCTGAATGGACTTGAACTGAACTGGTTGTCCAACAGCATTGTGGGTAAAGTGGTCCTCCAGTGGAGCTGCAGCTGCAGAAACACGAATGACTCAACCTTCCTGCCTAACAAACACTGCAGAGAACAAAGCCTGTTCCTCTGTTAGCTGTTCTGTAGACTGAAGGCATTGTTTCACGTCCTGAACGCAGACGGACAATGAAATGACCGTCGACCTCATGGGGGGTGCACATCAAAGGTGTTGCGCTGAGCTTTACTTGATGCAGCCTGTAATGAAACCTGACGCATGCAGCCGCTGCAGGGACAGATTTCTTTGTTTTGCAATTTGAGTTTCCACAAAAGTTCCTGTTTGCTCATGAAAGGTTTTGGTGACTGCTCTTTGTTGGTGCCGTGCCGTTCTAAAGCAGGATCGCCGCGTGCGTTTTATGAATGGTCATTTAATAGGGCATTTATTGGAAATGAGGCTGCGGCGTGTTTGCTGAGCAAAGCCGTGAAATGGTCACCGTGTGCTTTCTCACAGAGAAGCTGAAGCTGGACCGGGACTTCAGCAGGTACAACTACCTGAGCTTGGACTCCGCCTCCGTCAGTGGTGTGGATGATGCAGCCAACTTCAGGACCGTCAGAGTGAGTACATGTGCTGATGGAGTCTAAAGGCTGTAAGCACAGCGTTTCCTGCTGTTGCATCACATTACTGACTCGTGGACAAAGAGCAGATTTAAGTCTGATCTGCATGTTGGTTTTTAGAAAAAACCTCCAGCGAGGTTCCCACCCATTTGTTATGAAAGCAGCTGAACTCTGACCTCCGCCTCCTCTTGGATGTGAGAGCAGATGCCTGAAGCAACTCTGGGAAATTCCACACGACCACTTAACAATGTTTAGCAGAGGTTGTGGGGAAATCCATCGGAGGAAAGGCCAGCTGCTTCCTTGTTTTCAAACCTTTGTCTGTGAGTGAGGCTGAGTCAAACTGATGGAGACCGTTCCACCAGAATGAGCCCAGTTGGTTCTGTTGAGGGCTTCTGTGCAACGTTTCCTGCTGAAGCTTCCTGGTGCAGCTGTGTCCGTCACGGAAGCATCAGAGAACAGGAAACCTGACTGACTTCTACCTGAATGTGCAGTTTGGATCCTTACTAATGAGAAATGTTGACTAGATATCGACTTTTTATAACCTAGATCAAAGCTGACTGATTTGAGTGTCATCAAAGACCCAGAGCCAGCACGCGTTGCAGTTTCCCCTCCTGAAACGCTTCATATTTGCATAATTCAGGGTTTTTTTGGTTTGTGTTTACCCCTCTCACGCAGAATGCCATGCAAATCGTGGGCTTCATGGAGGATGAGGTGCAGTCAGTGCTGCAGTTGGTGGCTGCCGTGCTGAAACTTGGCAACATTGAGTTCAAGCCAGAGACCCGTGCCAACGGCCTGGACGAGAGCCGCGTCAAAGACAAGAACGGTGACTGAGTCTGCGATCAGCCGCCCGGCTCCTGCACTGGTTAAAGGAGGACATGAGCTGTGATAACGGCGTCATGTGACTTATTGCTTCCTAAACACTGAAGGTTCAGGCTCCTATTTTAGAACCACATGGGCTTCTTCGCTTCTCTGTGTTCTGCACCTTCCAGTAATGTTTTGTGTACAGAATGCATCAAGTCTTTACCCCCACAGCTGTCTTTAGGCAAATATTTATTTCCATATTTCCATCTGTGACATTACCTTTAATCAAAGGTGTCAGACTCCAGTCCTGCAGTGGGCCAACATCCATCACCTGCATCAGGTGTGTTTAGCCAATAAGAAGCATCAATGGCAGGTTGGTTTGAAAACCTGTAGGACACTGGCTCTGGAGGCCTGGACTCTGACATCTGTACATATTTAGTCTTTCCTGCTTTATTGCAGGAGTTGCGTTGTAAAAATTGCGATATGTGAACTCCATGACATAGGATTCTAGATGTGTTCAGGCTGGAAAACTCCTCAGCTTATACACTTTTCTGGTTTGAACTCTCAAAGTTCAAACACTCATAGAAAAACTAGTCCTTGAAATAGTGAGACTTCCAAAGATGAACCGTGATCCAACGTTGGACCGCTGTAATCTACAGGATGGAGGAAGAACTCCATTTTTGGACACTTATGAGCTTTTCTAAATTTGATTGTCTTCACAGATTTGAAGGAGATGTGCGAGCTGCTGGGAATCGAACAGTCGGTGCTGGAGAGAGCCTTCAGCTATCGTACAGTAGAGGCAAAGTCAGAGAAAGTGTCCACCACCCTAAATGTGGCCCAGGTCAGGAACTTGCTCCCGCAACACAGTTCTGCTGCCTTTAAATCCAGATTTCTGACTGACTCAGGTCATAGTGTTCACTGGGTCCAAACAGAACCAGGAAAAGCTGACTCTCTTAAAGACCCACTCCAATAAAATGGTCTTTTTAACATGCTGTTGTAGTGTTTTCTGGTGGGGACGTGGAGAAAGTTCATCCAGGTTAAAACTGTATTTGTGAGCACTTCTTCATTCAGATCGTGAGTCAGATAAAAAATCTTTTGAAAAAGCTTGTAGTCATCATGCGCAGACTCCAACCAGCGGACCACCAGCTCCGCCCCATTCTGATGCATCCACTAACAAAGCGATTCGTGGACGTCTTTGTTTCCTCGCTCACCTTTTCTGTTGCACCGCTGATGTTGGGTTTGGGGGGGGCTGAGGGGCTGTGGGAGTGTGTGTAAACAAAGGGATCATGGGACATGAAGGCAGGCATTCTTCTGCGCCAACACCGTTTCATAGCAAGGCTCTGAAACGGATCAGACATGATCGGACTGGGACTGTAACGGTTCTTCTTACTGGGGCTGTTTTCACTCTTAAAGATCATTTCTTTCCAATTTGTAACTCATTTCTGGTGAAAATATCTTCCAGGCCTACTACGCCCGAGACGCCCTCGCCAAGAACCTCTACAGCCGTCTTTTCAGTTGGCTGGTCACCAGGATCAATGGAAGCATTAAGGTAGGACCTGTTCGCTGGAGTTGTCTGTACTTTCCCATCATGCTGCATTGATCGCCATCATGCTGCATTGATCGCCATCATGCTGCAGTGATCGCCATCATGGTGCAGTGATCGCCATCATGCTGCAGTGATCGCCATCATGCTGCAGTGATCGCCATCATGGTGCAGTGATCGCCATCATGGTGCAGTGATCGCCATCATGGTGCAGTGATCGCCATCATGGTGCAGTGATCGCCATCATGGTGCAGTGATCGCCATCATGGTGCAGTGATCGCCATCATGGTGCAGTGATCGCCTTCATGCTGCAGTGATCGCCTTCATGCTGCAGTGATCGCCTTCATGCTGCAGTGATCGCCTTCATGCTGCAGTGATCGCCTTCATGCTGCAGTGATCGCCTTCATGCTGCAGTGATCGCCTTCATGCTGCAGTGATCGCCATCATGCTGCAGTGATCGCCATCATGCTGCAGTGATCGCCATCATGCTGCAGTGATCGCCATCATGCTGCAGTGATCGCCATCATGCTGCAGTGATCGCCATCATGCTGCAGTGATCGCCATCATGGTGCTCTTTAAAATGTCCTCTCCATTGCAGGCACAAGGGAAGACTCGCCACAAGGTGATGGGGGTTCTGGACATCTATGGCTTTGAGATATTTGAGGTAGGTGACGTGGCAGATCGTACCGGCTCTGTTGTGGAACCCCTCAGACAGAACCGGGCCACCAAAACGCAGGCATCACTTTGGCCTCAGCGTGTGTTCACCTGTGTGCAAACCCAGCATTGGTCAAACCTCTGCCGCTCGGTTTCTCTCAGGGTGACATGGTTTCTGTGGTGGATTTCTGATGCGCGGCGCTCCGAGCACGGGAAACTCTGACCGTGTTCTTGGTTTCAAAGCTGCTGCCACTCTCAGTTTTCATATGTTCATGTGTTTTTCACGTCCCTGCTTCTTCATTGCACTCACTCTCAAGCCCCTCCTCTCCTCTCACTGTGTTGTCTGGATCACCAGGAAGGAGTAAGTAACACCTGCCTCTGTTTGCTGTGCCGACAAGCATGCTGTGATCCTTTCAGGCTTAATTCAGCTCCTCGTTAAACACTGCTCTGTGTGCAGCGCAGCCGCTCCGCTCAAAGGATGCATCGCTAGATTACCTGCATGTGCAGAAGGTTAACTGGTAAACATCTGGCTTTGAGAAAATGATTCTTCCACAGAGATATTTGAGCGTTGGGCTCTTCGTGCTTTCGATTACACTTGAACACTTGGATGAAGCTTCCTGATCTAAACTAGATGGCGTGACGTCCTTGTTTGGATCCAAAGGCAGCAGTTCGTTCCTCAGTGAGGAATGTCGGTCATCTCAGCAGCCCTGCTGTGGTTAAAAGCTGCTGTTCTGTCAGATCGTCAAAAGATCCAGTTTGACTCCTTCAGAACTCCCGGTCTAAAACAGGTTCTGAAACTCCGCTCTGAGGAAAATGGTGTTTGTGTCATGATGAAGAAAAGTGAGATGAAAACAGCATTTCTGAGCATTATTTTATTCAAATTCTTGTTAGTTAGGATGAAGATTCTGTGGGAAAAGGTCATGTTTGTGACATTAAATATGCAGGGCGGGGCCACAAGTTCTGCTCCACCCCTTTCTGATGCCGCCACTCACACACGTATCCGTGGACGTCTGTTTTCCTTGTCTGAGCTGGAATCTGGATCAGAACTGGACGGCTGCGTAGCTCTGTTATTGCTTGCTGTTTTTGTTACAGCTGTAAGCATGTAAACAGGGAGCTCTCACTAACGGGGCGGGGTTGCTAACCCACAACTCGGAGGTGAATTTCTGATGAACTCTTTCCGCTCTGCAGAAACTATTTCCTAGAAAACCTCACAGGTTCTGTCTAAAAACGGCGTTTTCCTGATCAAAGAGCCCTGGGAACGCTATGGAAGCAGATCAGAAAACCAGCTCTCTTACAATTAGTGTCGTCTTCTTTCTGCATTTAGGCTTTTGAAACTTTATTTGAGCTGTGGAACCAAAAATCACCGCCTCTGTCTATTCCTGCTTCATCTCTTTCTGCTGTTGCTGTGTTGTGCTTCCACTCAGAGCAGTCGTTTTCCTGTTTGCTTCGGTGTGTCTTCAGTTACAGATGACCTTTTGTTTTCTTGATAAAAGGAAGTGGAGTTGATATTAAAAGTCTCGCTTCCTGGTCATTAAGGAGCGGTCTCCATCACCCTGACCTTTGCACACTAACCCTGTTGGCGTCCTAACCAGTGTTAGACATGTGAAACTAACCCAGCCCTCAGGCATGGCTCTCCGCTCGCCGGTCCTGATCAACCACTGGGATCATTGGGTGAAACGGGCTGCTTGAATACTGAAGCCGTCTGCACCGTTTCTGTTCAAGAACTCATAAAACCTGAAAGAAGTTCACTGCTGCTGTCACAGCTTTCCTGAAGAGGGAACAATCAGCTCATTTCCCAAAACTCGAGGATTCAGATCCAGAAAGCAGCTGTTTGGAAGACGAGAGAAAAGAATTCAAGTCTTTGTTTTCCACAGCAGCTTGTGCTTCTGGCTCAGTCTCATCAGTTAAAATGAATGAGCACAAAGGTTACTGCGTTACACAGCAAACAAACCTCAATCTGTTAAGTGTGGAACTCTTCTCTGCTCCTGCAGGACAACAGCTTCGAGCAGTTCATCATCAACTACTGCAACGAGAAGCTGCAGCAGATCTTCATCGAGCTGACGCTGCGGGAGGAGCAGGAGGAGTATGTCCGGGAGGTGGGTCCATGAAGGGTTCCAGCGTGAAACCTTCTGTCTGTCCCCCCTTTCTGTCCTTCACTCCCGTCTGCTGGGGGGCGGGGCCATCCTCACACTGTCAGTAATAAGCCCCTCCCTCTTTAGGCTCTGCTTATTTTCACAGCTCTGTACGAGTTCAGCAGCAGTGACCTGCACGCCCCCTTCCCTACAGATGCACACGGCTTCAGTCCAGCCAGATGCATGGGAAAATACCACAGCACCGCAGAGAGGGGAAGGAAGGGCGGCCAATCAGAAATGTGGCCTGTTGGCCCTTCAGATTAGGCCACGCCTCCTCTGCATTTTTTTGCTTAAAATGTCTGACTGACATCATTGCATCTCCCAAACGTGCTCCTGTGTTTGGGGTTGGAGGTAGCTCCTCCCACTGTACAGTTGCTCTGTGGTGATAAAGTTGGAGGCGTGGTTGAGTCTTACAGCTCAACATTTCATTTACTCAGTCAGCAAACTTGAATCATTTTCTTGTTCCTACAAATTTACATATTTTCAAATCCCAAAACGGCACCAATGTGCCGCTACTGCTCTGCATTTCACTTCCAAATCCCTGTGCTCTTGGGAAAAGACAGTTGCAGATAAATGTCTGATTTAAACCATAGCGGTTTGCTTTTCTACTCATGAACTGTGTCCTTATAGGGCATCGAATGGACCAACATCGAGTACTTCAACAACGCTGTCATCTGTGACTTGATAGAGAATGTGAGTAGACGGGTCAGCTGGTATGAAGTCTTCTGAAGACGAGGACTTTACATCCCTCTGCTCGTGCTTCTGTCAGAACCAGAACGGCATCCTGGCCATGTTGGATGAGGAGTGCCTGCGGCCCGGGACCGTCACCGATGAGACCTTCTTGGACAAACTGAACACAGTCTGTGCAGAACATCAGCACTTTGAGAGCCGCCTCAGCAAGAATTCAAAGTTCTTGACCGACCACAGCCTTCCACACAACTGCTTCCGCATTCAGCACTACGCTGGCAAGGTAGTGAACTCCACTGCCTGCAGAGAGCTCGCCACTGGAGGCGCTATAGCTGTCAAAACTGAAAGTGAGTTTGTGTGAGTCTCTCGGTCTTCTTCCCTCTCTGTGCCAAGGTGCTGTACCGCGTCGAAGGCTTCGTGGACAAGAACAACGACCTGCTGTACCGGGACTTGTCCCAGGCCATGTACAAGGCCAACCACAGCTTGATGAAACAGCTGTTCCCTGAAGGCAGTCCTGCCAAAATCAACCTAAAGAGACCCCCCACTGCTGGGTTTCAGTTCAAAGCATCTGTTGGCACTCTGATGAGGAACCTTCAGACCAAGAACCCAAACTACATCCGGTAAGTCCAAAAACAATCCTGCTGCATTCCAGACGGACTCATTTATTCCTGATTCTTGGTTTTCTTCCTCTACCCCCATCTGGCTGTCGGACTCAACCTTTCCCAACCCGCTGGTTTAGAGGAGAGAAAATAATAAAAGGAAACAAATGTCATCTAAACACAGACGAACTAACATCTGTGCTTTAGTCAGTTCTTTTCAATGGACTAAAGCTAGAGCTCCACGCCGATCAGCTGATCTGTTGTCAAAGCGTTCCCAGTGGTCTTTGAACCATGATGATGATGCTGTTGTTAGACAAAAACCTGTGTGGTTTGTAGGACATAGCTGCTGCAGAGCAGCAGGACTTTATAGAAATTCATCTCTGAGATGTGGGCGGGACTGTTGGCATGCAGCGACCCTGCCCCCCCTTCCCCTCCTATTGCATGGAGCTACACTGGGCCGTTCCAGTGTGTTTTCCATATCATAAATGAGTAGAATTTATTCATCCGCTCCCTATTCACAATGATATGAGTGGAGATGAGCTCAGAAATGCTGTTTTAAGCTCCATTCCCTTCATATCTGCCCTTCATCATCAAAAAATGCCACAAGAAGATGAAAATGAAACACTGTTTTCATGAGTGTGTCTGAAGTCTCTTTCTTGTAGACACTCCTCTACTTAATATCACTCTTTTTCTTTCCCTGTTCAGAAGTCCAGATGTTTCGGATGAAACAGTTTGTGTTTTTTTTCCTCAGGTGTATCAAGCCCAACGATAAGAAGGCGTCCCACATCTTCACCGAGTCGCTGGTGTGCCATCAGGTGCGTTACCTGGGCCTCATGGAGAATGTCCGTGTGCGGAGAGCGGGATACGCCTTCCGTCAGGCCTACGAGGCCTGCTTGGAGCGCTACAAGATGCTCTGCAAGAAGACCTGGCCGCACTGGAAGGGACCTGCCAGGTGATTGATGGGGGCAAAGGGGGGGCGGCAGCAGCACGCTTTACAAAAACGCCTTAAATGGACTCTGTAAAGGGAAGTGATGAAGAGTGTTGGAACGCTCTGAGGCTGCTGTCCATGGGCAGGGCCTGACCTGAACAAACGGACTGTAAGTGCAGAAGTCGGCTCCCGGGTGAGGGGAAGACGAGGCTTACCAGGAAAATCCCATTGTATCCCATATTTGTTTGTCAGAAAAGTCCCTCCTACTGACTGAAGAGGACATGTCCAGACATTTTGGGCTTATCTGTGGCCTCCATGCTGCGGGTTCTCCCTCTGCACCGCCCAAATGTCTGATTCTGATCTGTTCTGGCACATATCTGTCATCTCTGTCCTTTCATGTGTTCCTGCTTTCCCAACCTCTTCAGCAGCTCTCCGTTCCTGTTTTTGCATTTGTTTTGCTGTCATGTGAACTTCGGGTCACCTTGGATCCTTCTGAACTTGCACAGGCAGGGGGTGGAGGTGCTGATGGCCGACCTGAAGGTTCTTGCGGAGGAGTACTCATATGGCCGCTCCAAGATCTTCATCAGGAACCCGAGAACGGTACAGCTGCACTTGTGTCTGGATGAAACTGGACCGAGGTCTCCCATCTTTTGATCCCTGAGCCTGTTTGGGCTTCTGTAGCAGTCAGCTGTCAAATGTTTGTAAAGCAAGGTCCCCTGTTTCACCAGTTAGCATCCAGCCACCCCCTGAACACATGGTTCCACTCAGCACTGGAACATGGAAAAGGAGTTCCTCTGGAGGCTCCTCTGTTTCCGGAGCGAGCCGCATGAGAACAGGCTTCTGTTGTGACGGAGTCTGGAATGACATGATCTCACACTGGGATTTGTCTGTTGTTTTTCCCTGTGCTTCTATCGGGTGAACTAGTCTCCCTTACATCTGCAGCCGCAGAATTTACCAAACAGATTTGACTCCAGATATTTCCTGAGATCATCTGAGTCACAGCTCTCCTTGTCCCAGAGTTTCTTTAAACATTTCAATAGCGCATTATCTCCTGAGCTGATCTTTAAACTAACATTTGCAGAAGATTGGAGGCACATTGCACAGGTTTACAGCAGAATCATAAACATTCCAGTCTGAGAAAGATGAGTTTTTCTCTGCAATATTTTTTAGAATGTGGAAACTGGACTTTAACTTCTTCTTTCTCAAAGTCAAAATCTTTTCAGAAAAATGTAACAAATTGTCTTTTTCCTCGTAGCTTTTCTTCCTGGAGGAGAGGAGGAGGCAGTGTTTGCAGGACCTGGCCACCCTCATTCAGAAGATCTACCGGGGTTGGAAGTGCCGCCGACAGTTCCTGCTGATGAAGAAGAGCCAGGTTGTGGTGGCAGCGTGGTACCGTCGCTATGCGGTGAGAGCAGCCTCTTATGCCAAATAAAACCCAAAGGAACGGCGAGTGTGAGACTGAATGAACTTTTGTTTGACAGCAACAAAAGAAGTACCAGAGGATCAAGCATGCCACCACTGTGATGCAGTCCTACGCTCGCGGCTGGCAGGTGGGCAGATTTCCCTCCTACACCGGGAAACCATCAGCGGCTCCATGACAACCCTCTTCTTTTTTCAGGCTCGCAAACTCCTGAGACAGCTGAAGCATCAGAAGAGGTGTGAGGAGGCGGTGACCACCATCGCTGCTTACTGGCACGGCACACAGGTACCGTAATGTGAGAGTGTGGCCGTACGCGGCGCTCCAGCTCTGCAAACGTTCTGCTCTTCCAGCCATCTGTGACGGGGATGCTGCCGTTTCTCTGAATCGCTGCTTTTTCTGGAGTTTGCACAGCATAATCTGTCTCCTTCTTACTTTTCAACTTTCCCTTCTTGGCCGATCCTTCCAAACCCCGACCCCCACACCACCAGGCTCGGAGGGAGCTGAGGCGTCTAAAACAAGAAGTGCGAAATAAGCACGCTGTGACAGTAATTTGGGCATTCTGGCAGGGAACCAAGGTATTTCCGCCCAGCTGGAGTGTGTTGCTGTCCCGTCCCGGCGGCGTTGTCACTGTTCACCATGTTTCCCTCTGATAAGAACCACCTTCCATCACGGCACCATTAGACTCATTGCTCATTCAGCTCCTTCATGCCTCATTAACCTGATCCTCGTTACTCATGTCAGACTTCACTCTGACGTCGATGTCTAAAAGGTCTGATTTGGGAATTAAGACTCCACCTTTCTTTTACTTACCATAATAAACAGAAAAACCAAGTGCAGAAGCTGTGAGACCAATGAGCATCAGCCAACACCAGCAAAGACGTTTTACTGGAGTTGTGAGTTCAATTGTTGCCTGGAACATCATCAAATGAGTCAAAAGTCAAAACAAATGTCTGCAGATATTTTGGAAGCACCTTGTTGCTGCCAAGTCCATATGATTGGAGAATGGAATGAATCTTTCTTCTTGGATGCAAATCATTCAAAAGCAGAGAAAATTCTCATGGCGTTTCATAGAGTTAGGAAAAGCCAAACTCTGATAATCCCGTTTTGAAGCTGTTGAACAATCAGTGTTTCTGCAGTTCAGTTACTTCTGCAGAAGTTAGGGTTTTTCTCTAAGGACCCCTGAAAGCTCGTCTTTGAGTCCCACTCCGATCTTCAAAGCGTTTCCACTGATCTTTTAATGATGATGATCCTGTGGTTAGTTGGAATCCAAAAACCTGTCGTTTTCTACCACAGTTTCTGCAGAGCAGCAGGACTTCATTAGATACTTGGTTGTTGAGAGCTCTCTGTCCACATTCTCTGCTGCTAGCTTACAGCCCCTCACACCCCCAACCTAGCATTAGCAGTGCTACAAAACGGTGAGCATCATCAGAGCTGTCCAGCCGTCCAGTTCTGATCCAGAGTCCAGCTCAGAAAACAAAGACGTTCACTTCCAATCTGTTTGTCTGGAAGTGGATGATCAGAGTGGGGCGGAGCATGGAGCTGGTGGCCCCGCCCATCTTATGTTTTGTCTGCTCCTGATTCACAGTCATTTCTTAAAGAATGGAAACTTTAGGCTTTGTTTTCTTTATTTTTGTCTTATCAGAAAAATGCCTCAAGAACATGTTAAAAACACCATTTTCTTCTGAATGGGTAGTTGAGCCTTACAAGTTACACCTGAACGCTAAAAGATGTCACGGTGTCAAGCATGATGATAGGGGCTGCTTTGCTGCCTACCAGGAAATTGGAAAACCTCAAAGTAGTGAAGGTGAGGCTTGATGATCCGAAGCTAAATGTAAAAAATGTGTAGAAAAGTATCCTAAAGCATGAAAACTGTCTTTAAAGCACAGAATAACCAAATGAACCCAAACTGAAACAGTTCCTGTACTTTGTCTTGATGGGAAATCCTGATCGTTGGTTTCCAGGTGAACACTGGGAATGATGCACAAAGTTTGAACTTTGCTCTCTGCAAACATGCCAGCCTTTTATTGTGCTGCACTTTCACTCACACCCAGATAAGGTTCCACCATAAAAACCTGTGCCTTACAGAATCTTGTTGTTGTCGTGCTGTTTGTGGAACATGGATTTTTAATGACCCCACCCCCACCCCCCACCCCCCCTTAGGCCCGGAGAGAGCTGCGTCAGCTGAAGGAGGAGGCAAGGAGTAAACATGCCGTGTCGGTCATTTGGGCCGGCTGGCAGGGCACCAAGGTATTTGAGAAGCCTGTTGACATGTCCCCCCCCCCCCGACTTACCACCTCCCTCGTCACCCACCCCCCCATTCCATAAAAGTTCATTGACGTATCAGACCGGTCCCTCCACATTGTCATTCTCCTAAAGTCTTGGACGTAGGAAGAACAGGACAAACTCCTCATGTTGCAGCCTGTAGCCTTCAGCCTTCAACCTACAGCATGCTGCTGCTCTTTCTGCATGGTTTGCTCTGTGACGCTCTGTGCACGTCACATCCTGTTGCTGTGGAGTTCCTCTGCTGCCTGGTTGGGACTCGTACTCGCTGCGCTCCACTGAAACTCCCCGATAACATCAACCCGCGGGCCTGTTTTCATGGCTCCAGGCTGGAGACGTTTCAGTGGACACCCAGGGCTTGTGTGCAGTGTATGCTCATACCACCAACCTGAGAAGCGTTTGCCTTTCCCTCCACCGCTTCATCATGTTGCCGCTCTTTCTTCCCACCCACCCCGAACAGGCTCGCAGGGAGCTCAGGAGACTGAAGGAGGAGGCCAGGCGTAAGCATGCGGTTGCTGTGATTTGGGCCTACTGGCAGGGACTGAAGGTACCAAGCAGGCCCATGGGTGCAGCCATTGTCACCAAGCGTTCTTCCACACCACTAACCCTGCTTGACGTCCTTGTCTTTGTCTAAGGAAGCCAGTCTCTGTTGCATGTAGACTCCACCCCTGTTCTACCATCCATGTGCAGTTTTGACCTGATGCAGCAGAGTCCAGACCAACAATCATGGAGCTGCTTGAATTTTACACTTTAGGAGTTTCTTTAAAAGGTTTTTTTTTTGTTTTTTTCCTGAACTTGGGTCAAAAACCTTCAAACATCAGTTCAAGTTAAAAAGTCCAAAGGTCCTTAGTCTTTACAGATAGTTTCCTGCATGGTTCAGTCTCAGCAAAACTGGGCGAGTCTTGAAAAATTAACCAAGTTGAAGTTTGCAGATCCTGAGGTTCTAGCAGCCTAAATACTGTTTAAGCTCCAAAGATGTCAAGAACCGGGCCAGGAGGAGCGAATCAAAGAAGCTCGAGTAGATGTGATGCAAAAGTGGAAGCAGCTTGCAGATGTCTGGAAATCTGGAGGGTGGAGAGTGAAAACAGACCTTAAGCTTTTGGCTTCCTTTGTCATTGGAGACCTGCAGCAAGACGGATTGGAGGAAGCACCGTCACATCCTAAGAAGCTCCAACAGATGTGGACTTCAGCCGCCTGCCTGAATCTGAGCTGGACAGTCTGGGAGGATCTTTGTGAACAGATGCTTGAAACAATCTGAAGAGGATCGTCTGGTCTTTAAACCATGTTAGAGTCAAACTACAGTTGGATAAATCAAGATGTTTTTCTTCAGTCTCGTGCGGTTGTGGTAGCATTTCATCCCAGGTTTGGGAGCAGCATGGTGGCTGATGTGGCAGAGACTGTCTTCGTCTGATTACTTCTCTCTAACTAACCTCCACGGTTTGTCTCCACTGTGTCTGTTTTCCATCACGTGTGTCCAGGTCTTCCAGCTCACTGATTGGTAATCCTCTCCATCATGGTAATTGACCACGTCTCATTTATGACCTGTTGGAGGTCAAACAATAATCCCCTTTCAGTGATGAGTTCCATCAGAATAGTTGGGATTGGAGCCAGTGAGTGGAGCTTACTGTGCTTTTGTGACTAACCCGAAGTCTTCTCTGACCCGTCGTCTTCGTTCAGTGTACTTCTTGTTGTTCTCCACTCAGATCAAGTTGAAGTGAAGAGGGGATGAATGGCTTGTTGACTGTTTTTGCTCCATCAGGTCCGTAGGGAGTATAGGAAGTTCTTCAGGGCGCACGCAGGCAAGAAGATCTACAACTTCACAGTCCAGAGAATAGTAAGGAGGATTTTTACTGGATCTACGGACGGCGATGCAGAGAGATGGAGCTAAATTCGTTGGTCTTTGTGTCCAGATTCAGAAGTACTTCCTAAACCTGAAGAAAAACCTGCCATCCATGTCTCCCATGGATCAGAGCTGGCCCACCAGGCCCTACTCCTTCCTGGATGGAGTCCACACAGAGCTCCGGAGGATCTTCCATCTTTGGAGGGTTCGTCCTTCATACCTCATTTACTGTCTCTATTGACTGTTGCCCAGCAGGTTGATAAACTGCAGAATCTTTCAGTTTGATGAATGGTTTTTGAAGTATCAGTGTTTGAACTTTTTTGACTTTGTGTGATTTAGTGCAAGAAATACAGGAACCAGTTCACAGAGGAGAAGAAGGGTGTGTATGAAGAGAAGCTGGAGGCAAGCAGGCTCTTCAAAGACAAAAAGGCTCTGTACCCCAGCAGGTATGAGGACCGACTCCTTACCGCTGGGTTTCATGGAAGAGAGCAGCCAGCCAATGGAGAAGCAGATGCAAAACTTTCAACATGCTGGAAAGAGAAGAGCCCCTCAAAATGATTCTCTTGTTTTGTCAGCGTGAGCCAATCGTTCAAAGGAGACTACCTGGAGATCAACAAGAACCCCAAGTATCAGAAGCTGCACAGCGCTGTGGACGAGAAGGTTCTGCTGGCCGACACCGTCAGCAAGATCAACAGGGCTAACGGAAAGGTGGGAGGGGTCAACTCACTAGTTTTCCTGGGTCAGAGGGCAGAGGTGATTCAGGCTGTAACTGGTATTCAATCTCTGGGACACTGGCGTCTGTCACAAAAAATGGAGTCCAGATGCTTTATAACCTTAATAGAGTGGAGTGCAGTGAAACCACACCTCTGCTTACATCATTATTATTATTATGTAAATGTAGAGTCATGCACTACAGTCACCAGCAGGGAATAACCCTTCAAAGTAAAGTGGCGATGGACATTCTCATTTTCAAAGTAAAGGTATGGAGTGCTATTTGTACTTGACTTAAAGGTCGTGGATGTGCTGGGACTGTGGTCAGAACAACTTTTAGGAGGGATAAACTGTGGAGAAGATTTTCAGAATTTGTTGTTAAATTATGCCAAATTCAGTGATTTTTGTTTGAAGTTAACCAGGAGGTTGAAACTTGTTGTTTAAAGTGATAAAAAGTATTTCTTTATGGATTGTGTTCTTTTGGTTCTAATCTCCTGTTTTAAAAAAATGCAGAATTCTTTAATGTCTAACTAATGAAATGGTTAGAACTGTGGTTTGATCTGTGATTCATGAATCGGATCACCACCTCAATGACTTTCTCCAGTTTGTACAGCAGAAAAAGACCTTTCCTTTATTAAATGGACATTTATTCTCCATCTAAGGGTCTGGAAAGAAAATTCTCATTCAGTATCAGATCTTTTTCAGAATCTTGTTTGTAGGCCTCGTCAGAAGCATTTTTCTGAAAACAAAGCCTCCATTTGCATTTGCAGGGTTCACCTCGAGTTTTCCTCCTGACGAAGAAGAGCGTGGTCCTGGCTGACCAGAAAACTGGTCAGGTGAAGGCCAGCGTCCCTCTGCTGGACCTCGCCAGCGTGTCGGTCAGCACGCAGCGTGATGGCTTCTTTGCTCTGAAACTGAAGGAGGTGAGCTTGTTCATTAATGAAGGGCTGATTCAGGAGAAACCAACTGTTTGTATTTTTTTACTTTTTAAACCACACATGGAGCGAATCAGAACTTTCAGATTTCTTGCGTAGAACGATATGACAAAAGACGAGGGTTTTTTTTTTAATACAGACCTCAGTGAGAGCTTGTAAATGTGATGTATTTATGCTTTCTGTAGGGCTCAGCCTCAGCTGTAAAAGGAGACTTCCTCCTGAGCAGCGAGCGCCTGATCGAAATCATCACCAAACTGTACCATATCAGCACCACCAATGCAGAGCGGGTGCCGCTCAGTGTGGACATTTCAGACGAGTACGACCACTCTCCACCAAATCGTTTTGCTCCAAGCGCTGCTTCCTTCTCATTTGGATGATTTTGTTCATGGCAGGTTCCTGGTTCAGTTCAAGAATGACAAAGTGTGCGTGAAATTCATCCAGGGGAGCCCCAGGAACGGCAATGCCGCCTCCTGCAAGCGCAAAAACAACCGCCTGCTGGAGGTGTCGGTACCATCGACGCTGTAGCTCCAGCTCTCCGCTCTCAAACGCCACCTCCAAGCACTGAACGTGCACTTCTGTCTTGACCTCCTCCAGTTTTCAGATGAATTTTCTCACCTACAGCTGAAATGAGTTGTTATTTTTGGCAGAGAGAGTCCCGGTGTGGGCTGCTTGCCACAGAAATCAAGAGCTGCAGCTGCTGAATCAGATTTTGTTTGTGTTGCCGTTGATTGTCCTGCCTGTACGAGTTGCAGCCCAAACTGCTCGCCATTCTTCTGCTTTTAAGCCGCTCCCGCACGCGGCGTAAAACTGAGAGGAACTGCTGGCAGAGTTTGGGTGCAGCCGGTCAGCCTTTGTCCGACCTCCACTGCTGCTGCGCCTGCTTTCCCATTTTGTAAGAGAAAGATGACCAGAAAAGTGTCTGATTGTATTTTCTTCCCTTGAATGAAAGCACAGCAGGCGGTCGAGTCATTTTCCTGAGAAATGTCCGTTTCTATTATGTGCCATCGAGCGCGTGCGTTTGTGCATACGGTCTGTTCCATTGCAGCCAAAATAAACCGCTTTGGAAGAGGGATCTTTGCTTCGTTGCACGTGTGATCAGCGCCATAATGACACTAAAAGGGTTGACCGGATCACAGACCCAAACTCTTTGCGTCACGAAGCAAAGTCCTGCAAATTGTTTGTGTGCAATATATTTTTGGTGATTCTTTCTGGAGAACGATGGCGAGGAAACCAAAGGAGCCCCCGTGCATGTGTAAATAAGCTGTCACCATAACTTGGACAAAGGGTGCTCAGTACCCCAACTTTCATCGCTGTTTGTAGAATTTCTCCTTTTGCTTCCACAGCTTGAGTTCTCGTAGTGACCTCTGATCTGATTTGTGGGGGGCGTGGTCAAACTGAAGCGCGGTAAATCCCTGATGTGTTCTGAGGAGAGCAGAGAAAAGCAGATACTTTGAAAGAGGCGGCGGCGGCGGATCGAAACGATTCAAAGGTGTGATTGTGGTGTCTTTACCTGCTGGGATCATCAGGTGCTTCTGAATGTCATGTGACGGCGGGCTTTGGTTACTCTGCTCTTCTCCCCAGCCCTCCTCCTGTCTCAAATCTGCAGATGTGTGCCTGATGCTAACCTGTGCTAATGTTTTAGTGGAGCGTTTGCTAGACCTGCATTTTTTTTTTAAATTAAATTGAAATAAAGAATAAACATAAAGGTTGGTGTCGGGCTCTTTGTCGGTCCATTCGTATCAGTCCTGCTGTCCACATTCCCTCCATTACTGCTGGTCATCAGCTGGGCTCTGTTTGGGGGGTCGCACAGCCGAGCCTTAAAGTCACGCAGCTGGCCAGATGTTTTCCATCACAGCTGTCCAGGGGTTACATTCGTGGCTTTGGGAGAGCCGGCAGCAGGTCTCCTGGGAGCAGCCCTCTGATGGAACGGGGGTAAAAATAACCATTTTGGGCTGCCCAGTACCCAGTTCCCACCACTGTGCAGGATGGGAAAAGTGGGCAGAGTCTCAGCCTGCTGTGTGGGAGGGAGGGGGGTCGTCAAAGCACTCATACATGTAGTCCCATTGAAGATCCTCAGACACATAAGGGAGCACTTTGGGGATGAGATTTCACTGGACTCTAGCGCCATCTAACGGAGACTTGATGACATTACATTAAAAAGCAGCACCCACAATTCATTAGGATGAGATGCTTTCTGCAAGTGTCCATGAAGCACTAAACTTATAAAACTGAAATGTATGTGCAAAAGTCTCAAAGTGCAATTTTAGAAATGCCAAACAGGGAAAAATGGATTCAGTTTGTGTTTAGAGAATGTCATGCTCAAAGTGCTTCTGCTGCTTTAAAGGAATGAAGTTCTGGTGTTTCAGGCCTCCATATGGTTGGGAAGTCAGATGTTAAACAACTGAACAGTCAGGAGCCCTTGGGTCCAATCCCAGCTGAACCCATGTTCTTCTCAAGCAGTCATGGGTTTCCTCCAGACGCTTCTGCTTCATCCACAATCCAAAAACATATTGGTGGTTAATTGGTGACCCGGAAATATCTCTTAGGATTGAGTGCCTGTGTTTCTGTCGTATGCAGAGAGCTTTCCAGGATGTACCTCATCTTCACTCACCAGTAGCTGGGATAGGCTCCAGCATCTACTGACCCTGAACATCTTCCAAACTTTGTAATGGACGGATGGGTATTCTCAGTCACTTGTCATCAGGACAGTGTCAGTCCTCAGCTGATGGTTTGGTGGGATTTTGTGTTGAATGTGGTTGCATCCAAAACATCTAATAGGTTCTCTGGGGTTCAACATTTACATGAAACATTATTGTAAATTTGTGGGATGTGAGTTTTTCTGCAACTTTTAGAAGATTTCAGGACTCTGCTGATGAAACCTTTCCCGCTGATCCCGTTCTGGTTCTCCCGTTCTGGAATGACTCACCGCAACAGGCACGTGGACTTCTAAACATGAAAGACCTCATCAAAGCCATCGAAGATGCTCCGTTCCCAAAAGTCACTGGAAACCATCGTGTTTCAGGATGTTTACCCATCAGCACACTAAATATTGTCGAATGACATTTTAATGAAAAGGATTTCTAAAAACCTGAGTTTTTCTTTTTAGCAGGAAACTTTTACTTTGAAGTGGTTCTGTGTTTTTTTTCTTTATTAAAGATTATTGAAATACATCTATTCTTATTTAGACCATTTCTAGATGGTTTCTAAAACTCAATGAAAACATTGGTACAAACAACTGTTTTTCTCCTAATTTCATAGATTTCAAAAGTCTAAATGTGCCAGACTGATGTGAAAACACCAGCAAAAACAATACTAGTAAACATAAGGCTTTTAAAAAATGTCTTTCTAGTAGAAAATGTCCAAAATAAAATGGTGCAATGATGGATTTTTAATAAACATAGCATTACTAATGAGGAAACCAGAATTTGGTTTGATGTCTTCACATCTTGCTCCTTTGTGGCCCTTATTTTGAAGGGCTGTCTTCCTCTTATCATTTTATTGCTCTAACTATTAGCAGTAGAAGAAAGAAGGGTTAGAAAGCTCATTGTGTGGAGACGGACATTTTCTTACGTTCTTGTTCTTGCTGGGCTCAAGTGTTTTGAACTTTCCTCACACTGTCCAGTCTCAATGAGTATTGGAGGACAATTGAAGGATTCAGATTTAGATTTAGGGATGATTCTTTCTGGTATTTCAAGAAGAATACGAACTCTGAGAGTTTTTTTTTTTTAAGTTCCTGTGTCGTCTTTTGTGTCATGCATTCTCTCAGTAAGTTGTGTAGCGATGCTGTAGAGACACTAGAGGTCAGTGAAGTCAAAACTTACTGTACAGAAAGTGAATGTCTGTCTATTAAAGAAGGTCCAATAAGTTTTTTTTATGTATATACACATAGCTCTCAGCAGAAATGAGTACGCCCACTACATTTTTCAGGAAACCTTTTGTGTCCTTTCAGAATCAAAGTTTTCTATATGATACTATTTCTACAAAATACTCACACAAATGTGGGCCATTGATTGCGATCAAGATCTGTTCATTTGCACACAAAAAAAAACTGATTTTCCTAACTCATTCATTTAAGCCCATGTTGCAAAAATGAGTTCACCCCAAGTCTAGTCTTGGCAGAAAAACAGAATTCTAACGAATAGGAATTCAACCACAGGTGATTCTAATGATTCCTTTAAGATGTGTCCAGGACACAGCTGACTATAAAAGAGCATCACTGAACAAAGAAAAGTCCTTCCATTTCATGCTGTCAGAAATGACTCTTCATGGAAGAGAAATATCACAAAATCTGAGAAAATGCATCATTTTCTTTACACAAAAAGGTGAGAGCTACAAGAAGCTCAGCAAAGCTTTACATATCAGTCTAAATACTGTAGCAAAAGTGATCCAAACATCTAAGAAACATGGAAGTGCAACCATCTTACAGAGACGTCCAGGCCGTCCACAGAGGTGAACATCTCAACAGGAGCGTCTTCTGATTAGATGGTTGAAGAAACTCTCCATGCAAGTTCACTGCAGTTAACTAAAGCAGAAGAAAGCCAAACTGGAGAGACCGTTTCCCGTGACTCCATACAGCGCACACTGCACAGGAATGATGTGCATGAGGATCGTCCATGTGTGTGTGTGTGTGTATGTTTATTGGTATTTAAAACCAAATCCTCCTACAAGTGGGTCACACCTGCACCTGCTGTTGTTGGGAACACCTGATCTTTAATAATGAGGATTCCAGATGATTTTTTTTGTTGAATCTGGATGAACTCTTCAAAGTCTGAACGTTATTTTAAGATCTTAAACTCAGCAGTTTGAAATGAGTACTATAAAAGTAAAAGTTGTGGTTTCATAAATGCTCTTAAGATGCTGCTCCCACCTGCACTTGTTGTGTCTGCTGGGTCTGGTGTCATTTACTTTACACACATTATGTCAAGAATGAAAGATGACAAAAATGCTGTTAAAACAGTTTTATTTTTAAAAATCATTTTAAAATCACTGACCTGATTTATTTTTTCTGTGTGTAGCCAAGTACAACTAAAGAGGGAACCAGAGACTATCATCCTGATCATACGATAAACACCTAGCATGTCATTATTTATTTGCTCTTATGCTGGAATAATTCCCCCAGATTGCCAAACCAAAACATAAATGATAACTGTGACAGCTCCAATAAGTAATCTCCTGAAAGAGGAACTCTGAAGCCTCAAATCATTTGAAATGTCGCACATGTTATCAGTTAAAGGTCTTATCTTCCCTTCCTTGTTTTTGTGTTTCATTTATTTCATGTGACTTCATCTCAGAGGGTTTTCTAGGAACAGAAGCAAGAATGTTCCTCCATGAAATTTTAGAACCATTCATAAAAAAAGGCCATATTTTAAGTATAAAAAGTGTGTTTTTGCAGTTTTAAAATTCCAGAGAACCAACCAAAGGAAAAATATCCACACATGGAGAAAACTGGGAAAAGTGGAGACGCTTTCTTGAAGGCCAAAATGTTTACAACAACAATTGAAGATCATAAGAAGCACTGCAGACACAACTGCTGTAAAGACAATTGTACTTCAAAAATGATTCCACGCATCCCAGTGCATGTTACGTTGACGCCGAGTCCAACGATCTGTCGGCAGGCGACCAAATCCAATGAAAAGTCTGTGTACATGTAGGGTTTTGGAACCAGGTCGATTAGTTGTTGTTCGTTGTCATCACTTCCTGTTTTATTTTGTTGTATTTCCTGTGCTCACCATTTCTTCTCAGGTCACTTGACACTTCCCTCCTTGTGTGTTCCCTCCCTCCTGGCACACCTGTGTGTTGTTACCTAATCCTCTCTCCCTGTTATATACCCTCGTCTCCCTTGCACGGGTTGTCGGGTGGTTTTGGTTCCTTCTTGGATGTATACCTACTCATTCGAGAAATTAAATGAATAACTATTCCATTTTGAGTTCCGTCTGCGTTTTTGTCTACACACCAACCCTGACAGTCTGTAATAAACGTGTGTGATCGTGTTTTATCGTGTGCAATTGTTTTATCGTGTGCGGTTGTGTGTAATTGGTTGTTATCGTGTGTAATTGTGTCTTATAGTGTGTGATTGTGTGCAGTCGTGTGTTATCCTGTGTTATCATGTGTAACAGTGTGTGATCGTGTGCAGTCGTGTGTTATCTTGTGTTATCGTGTGTAATAGTGCGTTATTGTGTGCAGTCGTGTGTTATCCTGTGTTATCATGTGTAACAGTGTGTGATCGTGTGCAGTCGTGTGTTATCTTGTGTTATCGTGTGTAATAGTGTGTAATAGTGTGTTATTGTGTGCGGTCGTGTGTTATCCTGTGTTAACATGTGTAATACTGTGTTATCTTGTGTTATCGTGTGTAATAGTGTGTAATAGTGTGTTATTGTGTGCGGTTGTGTGTGATTGTGTGCAGTCGTGTGTTATCTTGTGTTATCGTGTGTTATATTGTGTTATTGTGTGCGGTTGTGTGTGTGATCGTGTGCAGTCGTGTGTTATCTTGTGTTATCTTGTGTTATCATGTGTAATAGTGTGTAATAGTGTGTTATTGTGTGCGGTTGTGTGTGATTGTGTGCAGTCGTGTGTTATCCTGTGTTATCATGTGTAATATTGTGTTTTTGTGTGCGGTTGTGTGTTATCTTGTGTTATCATGTGTAATAGTGTGTGATTGTGTGCAGTCGTGTGTTATCTTGTGGTATCATGTTTAATAGTATTTGATTGTGTGCAGTCGTGTGTTATATTGTGTTATCATCTGTAATAGTGTGTTATTGTGTGAGGTTGTGTGTTATCTTGTGTTATCATGTGTAATAGTGTGTGATTGTGTGCAGTCGTGTGTTATCTTGTGTTATCATGTGTAATAGTGTGTTATTGTGTGCGGTTGTGAGTGATCGTGTGCAGTCGTTTGTTATCTTGTGTTATTGTGTGTAATAGTGTGTTAATGTGTATGATTGTGTGCAGTCGTGTGTTATCCTGTGTTATCGTGTGTAATAGTATGTGATCGTGTGCAGTCGTGTGTGATCGTGTGCAGTCTTGTGTTATCCTGTGTAATAGTGTGTTATTGTGTGCGATTGTGTGTGATTGTGTGCAGTCGTGTGTTATCTTGTGTTATCATGTGTAATATTGTGTTTTTGTGTGCGGTTGTGTGTTATCTTGTGTTATCATGTGTAATAGTGTGTGATTGTGTGCAGTCGTGTGTTATCTTGTGTTATCATGTGTAATATTGTGTTTTTGTTTTCGGTTGTGTGTTATCTTGTGTTATCATGTGTGATAGTGTGTTATTGTGTGTGGTTGTGTGTGATCGTGTGCAGTCGTGTGTTATCTTGTGTTATCATGTTTAATAGTATTTGATTGTGTGCAGTCCTGTGTTATATTGTGTTATCATCTGTTATAGCGTGTTATTGTGTGCGGTTGTGTTTTCTTGTGTTATCATGTGTAATAGGGTGTGATTGTATGCAGTCGTGTGTTATCTTGTGGTATCATGTGTAATAGTGTGTTATTCGTGTGGTTGTGTGTGATCGTGTGCAGTCGTGTGTTATCTTGTGTTATCGTGTGTAATAATGTGTTAATGTGTATGATTGTGTGCAGTCGTATGTTATCCTGTGTTATCGTGCGTAATAGTGTGTTATTGTGTGCGGTTGTGTGTGATCATGTGCAGTCGTGTGTTATCTTGTGTTATCGTGTGTAATAGTGTGTTATTGTGTGCGGTTGTGTGTGATTGTGTGCAGTCGTGTGTTATCTTGTGTTATGTGTAATAGTATGTGATCGTGTGTTATCCTGTGTTATGTGTAATAGTGTGTGATTGTGTGCAGTCGTGTGTTATCTTGTGTTATCATGTGTAATAGTGTGTTATTGTGTGCGGTTGTGTGTGATCATGTGCAGTAGTGTGTTATCTTGTGTTATCATGTGTTATCATGTGTAATAGTGTGTTATTGTGTGCAGTTGTGTGGGATCGTGTGCGGTCGTGTGTTATCTTGTGTTATCATGTGTAATAGTGTGTGATTGTGTGCGGTCGTGTGTTATCCTGTGTTATCATGTGTGATAGTGTGTTATTGTGTGCGGTTGTGTGTGTGATCGTGTGCAGTCTTGTGTTATCTTGTGTAATAGTGTGTAATAGTATGTTTTTGTGTGCGGTTGTGTGTTATATTGTCGTATCATGTGTGATAGTGTGTTACTGTGTGCGGTTGTGTGTGATCGTGTGCAGTCGTGTATCATCTTGTGTTATCATGTGTAATAGTGTATGATTGTGTGCGGTCATGTGTTATCCTGTGTTATCATGTGTAAAAGTGTGTGATTGTGTGCAGTCGTGTGTTATCTTGTGGTATCATGTGTGATAGTGTGTTATTTTGTGCGGTTGTGTGTTATCTTGTGTTATCATGTGTAATAGTGTGTGATTGTGTGCGGTCGTGTGTTATCTTGTGTTATCATGTGTAATAGTGTGTTATTGTGTGCAGTTGTGAGTCATCTTGTGTTATGTGTAATAGTGTGTGATCGTGTGCAGTCGTGTGTTTTCTTGTGTTATCATGTGTAATAGTGTGTGATCGTGAGCAGTCGTGTGTTATCTTGTGTTATCATGTGTAATAGTGTGTTATTGTGTGCGGTTGTGTGTTATCTTGTGTTGTCATGTGTAATAGTGTGTGATTGTGTGCGGTCATGTGTGATCATGTTCACGTCAACACTCTTACGTTCATACAAGTCTTTAAACGAAATAAGCTAACTTTTTTTGGCTGTGTACTTGTACAAACGGGGCTTTAAAATTGCTGAATGTAGATCCTTGCCAAATTTTTGACAATTTAAAATAAACTTGTTCAATTCCTGGAAATATAGTCTGAGTTCTGCCCCCTAGAGGTTGAAATGAGGAAGTAAAGTGATTTTTTTTTTTTTTGGTCAACTGGTGTAAGTCCCACGTCATTTTAGAATGCAGCAAAAAAAAAAAGCCCCGCCCATCTTTGAACGGTGGCGCTCTTGATTTTGCGAGTGTGGAGGAGAGGCTGTCGATCACAGATACAGACCACAACTCCCTTGCTCAGCCCGCCTGCCCTAGTCCCGCCCCTTTTTGAGGATTTTTTTTTTAAATCTGGGCTGAGAGTGGAGCCAGCCTCCACCTGTCCTGTTGTATCAAATCAAACTTTATTTGTATAGCACTATGATGCATAACACAAAGTGCTTTACATTAAATTAAAACTGATTTAAAAACAAGCACAACCATAAAAATGTACCCAACTCCTTTCACAACTCCCACCCCCTTTACTGATGGAACCCATTGGGAAACAGGCTGAGCACGGAGAAAGTTGGTAGTTCAACCAATTATAGTTGGGTCCTCTTCCTCCGAGGACAACCACATAGCCAGTCTAATGCAGCATCACAGGCGAGGACCCAGCCCCACCACAACAAGGTGGCGAGGCAGGTCCCCACCTAGAGCTGCAGGGGCTGAACCATAGTTGACCCAGAGGGAGAGGACTCAGCCGAGGAGGCACTGGAGTTAAAAATAATAAAATAATAAATCTAAAATTAAAATGGAGCATTTTATAAAAGCAACAAGCAATAAAACATGAGAATAAAAAAATATTCAAATAAGCTATAAATAATCCAGTGTAAAATCATAAAACATGATAAAAATAATAAAAACAAGATAAATTAACATGATAAAACCTAACTAAAAGCTAATTTAAAAAGATAGGTCTTGAGCCTTTTCTTAAAAACCTCTATGTTCTCTGCGGTCCTCAGGTCCTCCGGCAGACTGTTCCATAGACGGGGGCCATAGTATTGAAAAGATGCCTCTCCATAATTTTTGGTTTTCACAGTTGGAATGATCAATAGACCACTGCCCGATGATCTCAGGGTCCGCGAGGGTTCATATTTAACTAAAAGATCAGATAAATAAGAAGGCGCAAGACCGTTAAGACATTTAAAAACCATTAAAAGTATCTTAAAATCAATCCTGAAGCTGATGGGGAGCCAATGCAGGGATTTTAAAATCGGAGTGATGTGAGCTCGCCTTCTGGTCTTGGTGAAAACTCTTGCAGCAGAATTTTGGAGAAGCTGAAGGTTCTTAATGCTATTTTTTGGAAGACCTGCTAGAAGGGCGTTACAATAATCAACTCTACTGATTATAAAAGCATGCATCAGCGTCTCCATATTAGCAAGAGAGAGAATTGGGCGGACCCTAGCCAGATTTCTAAGATGATAAAAACCAGTTTTAATCACCTGCTTGATATGTGGGATAAATGTTAGCTTGGAGTCAAAAATAACGCCCAGGTTTCTGACTGTTTCAGAAAAATTGAATGAAAGTTCTTTAAGTTTCAGAAACTGTTTCGCTCTCTTGGCTTCAGGACCAATAACCAAAATGTCAGTTTTCTCCTGGTTGAGCTGCAGAAAATTATTTGCCATCCATGATTTCACATCTAAAATACAATTAAAAAGTGCTTCTATTGGTCTTGTGTCATCAGGAGACATAGCTATGTACAGCTGGGTATCATTAGCATAGCTATGAAAGCTGATGTTGTGCTTCCTGATGACATTCCCCAGAGGAAGCATGTAGATGTTAAAAAGCAAGGGGCCAAGGATGGAACCTTGAGGCACACCACATTCAATTTTGTGGACCCCAGAAAAGTAAGTGTCCATGCTTACCATGAAGTTTCTCCCCATGAGATAGGAAGTGAACCACTAGATAACAGTCCCTGAAAGGCCAAGACTTCTAAGTCTGTTTAACAGGATCAGGTGATCAACAGTGTCAAAAGCAGCACTTAGATCCAGTAGTACTAATACTGTGATCTGACCTGAATCCGAGGCACATCTAACACCATTAACGATCTTTAACAGGGCTGTCTCAGTGCTATGGTTCGTTTTAAAACCAGACTGGTTCACCTCAAATATGTTATTGTGTAAGAGAAACTCATTTAGCTGAATAAAAACAATTTTTTCCAGAATCTTGCTTAAAAATGGCAAGTTGGACACTGGTCTGTAGTTATTAAAAACCGTAGGATCTACATTGCTTTTCTTTAGTAACGGTTTCACCACTGCAGTTTTAAAAGCAGTGGGAAAAATACCCGTTTGTAGAAAGGAGTTTATGATGTTTAAAATCTCGCTCTCAAAAGATCCATAAAATGATTTAAAAAGTTATGTGGGGATGGGATCTAAAAAACAGGTTGTTGGTTTAACTTGGGAGAAAACTCGACCAAGTGTTGCAGTTTCAACCAGGTCAAAACTGTCCAGTGCCTCCTCTGGTAAGGTCAAGTCATCATTTTTATTACAATTGCTTCTTTGTTCCATCAAGATACTAGATTGTACAGAAGCAATTTTGCTCCTGATGTGGTCAGCAAAGTCCTCACACAATGTAGCAGAAGCTGGCATTGTGGTCTTATTCATGTCTGAGTTCAATAAGGATTCTATTGTACTGAAGAGGACTCTGGGATTATTTTTATTTTCAGATATGATGTTCCTGGTATGAGTTCCTGGTCTGTTTTACAGTCTGGTTGTATAGTTTTAGTTGATTTTGGTATAGTTGATGGTTTATTTCAAGCTTATGTTTTCTCCAACGTCTTTCCGCTGCCCTAGCTTGTCTCTTCAGTTGTTTAATGTCTTCGGTTCTCCAAGGGGGTGTGGGTTTGATTCTCATCTTTTTAGATTTTAGTTGAGCAACTGAGTCGAGACTGGATCTAAGTTTACTGTTAAAACTTTCAACAAGTAGGTTGCAGGGGGCTGGTAAGACAATTGGAGAGTTTAAGCGAACAGTTGAAATACATTTTTTCGACCACTTCAGGAGTTAAGTAGCGCTTCTTCACCGTTCTCACAGAGGTCTGTTGTTTTATAAAACCAGTGATGTTAAAAAGCACACAGTAATGATCAGAGACAGCCAGATCCACAACAGCGGACACACTTGTAGGTAATCCATGACTGATGACCAGGTCAAGAGTGTGCCCCCTGTTGTGAGGTGGCTGCATGACATGTAGTTTAAAATCCAGAGAAGCAAGCAGGTCCAGAAACTGAGTAGCAGAGTAGTCTGACTCCTTATCTACATGCAGGTTAAAATTACCAGTTATTAAAATCATGTTGAAGGAAGTGTGGACAGATGCTAAGAACTCAGAAAACTCCTCAATAAAACCAGTGTTTGGTTTTGGTGGTCTGTATACTGTGATGCATAAAACTAGAGGGCTGTTAAAAACAAAGGCATGGTGTTCAAAGCTGGGGTACTGATCTAAAGAAATTTGCTTTACTGCAAAGGAGTTGGATACAATAGATGCAGTACCACCACCCTTTTTTCCCTCCCTGGTTGAAAAAACAAAACTAAAATTTGGTGGGGAGGCCTCTGTGAGAACAGTGGATGCGTCTGTGCTCAGCCATGTTTCAGTTAAAAAGAGAGCATTAATGTTATGATCTAAAATAAAATCATTTATAATAAAAGTCTTGTTGGACAAGGACCGAGCGTTAAAAAGTGCCATGTTAAAAGAGGGCGGTGGATTGTTTATTGTTGAAACTGCTTCCTCCTGCTTTGGTGCTTCCTTTAGTGGGCAAAGGCAGTGCATGTTTGGTTTCCTCCCAACATGTCCTGACTGGACCTGAGGACCTGACTGTAATAATGGTCTCAATGGTATAGACTAATGGGACAGCAGGTCTTTGACAGGAAGCACCAGTTATTTGTTGGATATTGTGGGAGGAAGGTACAAAATCCTGTCAGTCACTTCCACACACAGATGTTTGTGCAAATGAAGATGTGGTTTGGACTGGTGTGGTCATGATGGGGGCTGGTGATGTCTGGACAGAGTGTCTGATGTTGGCAGCTAAGACATTACTGCCCAGTGGACTGGGGTGGATTCCATCAGTTTTGTAAAAAGAGTTTCTGTTCCAGAACAGATTAAAATTGTCAATAAAAACAAATCCGTTCTGACTGGAAGCAGAATGGAGCCAGGAGCTCAGACTCAGCAGCCTGCTGAACCGGCCCTGGCCACGGGAGAGGGAGGGGAGGGGCCCAGAGATAAAAACAGTAAATGGACAGGACTTTAAAAAATTAAAACGTTTGTTAAAAGCTTTTTAGTCGTTTCAGACTCTTTATACGATAGTATCATTAAAACCTGACGTGTAAAATCAGTCTCCTAATAGCTGAAGGGAAAGAGCGCAACAGTTCTGGGAGTTTCTCCAGGATGTCCAGAACTGTGGCTCCAGGAAAACAGTGAGTGACCGCGTTAAAGAAGCGGACCTTCCTTATTATGGAGTCACCGATGATTGCTGTCGTCGGGCAAACAGTGGAGGAGGAGACGCGGGCGCAGGTGAAGCGCAGACAGGTGAGGCGACAGCGGAGCGTCCCTGTGTGACGGCGGCGGCCTCACCTTGTAGCCGGCGGTCGGTCTGGGATGGCGGCGAGGCGCGGGAACCGCTGGAGTGGAAGCGGACAGCCTCCTTCAGGACCCGACGGCGGGAGGAAGAGGTTGCCGACCGAGAGGAAGCGGGGAGCTCCAGCCGGCGACGCTCGTCGGGACCGGATGAGGCTTTCGCGGCGATCCTCGAAGGTCAAGCCGGATCGCTGCCCGCCGCGGTGCCTGCGGGTTCCATCCGAGTCTGTGTGGCGTCTCGCCGAAGAGCGGGAAACTCGACGATGGAGCCCAGGTCTGGTGGAGTCCGTGCCGCTGAGGCCGAAGGAGCCGGAGAATCCGCAGCCAGACTTCAGAAGCGGTTTGAGAGACTCGGCAGGCTTTTGAGTCTCATCAGAAGTCTTTCTGGGCATTCGGACAACCACTTCTTCATCCAGGAATCTTTGTTTGGGAGTCGAGGGCAGGTGGAAGGATCCATGGAGCTGTGTCCTGGAGAGCAGCGCTAAGCGAAGTTAGCCGCTTAGACTGGAAGGAGACATCCATGAACTTGGAAAGTAGAGCGTCTTTCACTTCCAGTTCAGCTCTTAAACGACGGATGTCTTCCTTGAGAACAGTAATGATTGCAGCAGTTTTACCGAAAAAATGTGAGTCCAGGTCAGCCGCTGCTGTAGCTCTGTCCGCCATGTTGTCCGCCGTTAACCCTTTAAATCCATTTTGTGAATGCACGTTAAGGGTTAAACCTGTTCAACTTTGACCTGGATTTGGTAATGACAAATGAGTAGCGCTCTTTTTATTTCATGGAAGAACCAACCATTTATCATAGAGAAGTTATAATAGTGGTTTGTGTTCAGAGCTGGACAGTAGCATCATAATTCTGGCGGCGCTAATCGCCCAGATAGACATAGGAGGGAAAGCAGGATATGATGTCTAAAATCCAGCATCTTTGGTCTACGTCGCAGTAGAACGGCACAGACTGAGGTACTAGCAAAAATACGTCGACATATAAGCACATGGATTCACAAAGATGACAGGTCGACGCAAACGACCTCCCACTCGCTCTGCTTTGCAGCAGCCTTGCTAATCACACAGCGCTTAATGGCACCGTCAGGGAAGCCTAGAAACGAGAAAAGAGCTGTGAAAGAAAAAGCCTGGAGCAAGACTGACCAGATTTGAACCGCTTTGATATTTCACACCGAACATCTTACAACTGTAGATACGTGTGCTGGTATCGGGTAGGGTATCGAGCTGCAGCCAAATGAATTCAGCAACTATTTTTGTTAATGTGGATGCCGCCATATTGGAGCCAAACAACCTCAGCAAGCAGTGATTGGTCCAAAATCTGTCAATCAGAGGTTTGTTGGATGTGGAGGCCGGGCTCCGCCTACTTTCATTGAGGCATCTGATTGGTCAGTTTATATCTTGAATAACTAGAACAACAGAAATAAACTCACGAATAAAGAGGATTAACAAGAAAATGTTAAAGTAATCAGAGGAAGAAACTAAGTCTGTGATTTTGGCTTGTTGGAGCCAGCAGGTACTTCCTGTTTGGAATGACGGGGGGAGGGGCCTCCCAGTCCAGTTCTCATATACTGTCAGTGGTTCTAACACAGTTACAATGTTTGCAATTTAAGCTGAATAAACACAGAAAATAACACAAAACTCCAGAGTCCGTTTTTAAGTCCCTGAATGATAAGGAAGGGAATTTCCACATCTTTAATTTTCTTCTGCTGATGGTCAAATGGAGCAAAGTTCAGTTTGACTGACGAGCTTACTATTTAAACAAGCACCCTCCTCTCTCCTTTTCCTTCCTTTCTTTTGTGTGCTGTTCATTTATTCTTCCCTGATTCTGGTAAAGAAAGCTGCATAAGTGACCCTTCAGGACCCCTTGGTATTCTCCATAATTGGAACCTCATTCCACCTCTACTGGTGTCATGACAGGATTCCGTGTTATGTAACCTGAGGTGTTCTTACATGTTTTGGGGCACAACAAAAGAACAGAAAGAGGATTTTCTGAGTTAAAACGTGAAAAAAAAAAACTTCTCTTCAGAAAATGGTGCAGTCATGGACGCAAACCTTGATGCTGTAAAGTCACTGTATAATTCATTATCTGGCAATAAACCTGAACCTAAACTGAGATTATTCAAAAGCATGTTATGTCAGCCCTGATTTGGGGAAAAAATCTGATCTAAATATTACATTTTTTTGTGAGAAGAGTGCAACCAAACCAATGCGGTCTTCATCAGTCATCATGAGTCATCATCAGATGGACAGATGGGATCAAGGTGAAGACGTGTGGTCAGCAGAAACTCCTCCTACCTGCTGTCAAAGACGTCCTTGTGCTTTCCAAGACCTCAGAATGCAAAAATGTGCTTTTCAATGACAGAAATGACTGTTTCAAACTCTTTTGTAGATTAAGCTGTGGAGCGACTGGAGAGATGCTGGTTCTAGTCCTGGAGGAACAGCAGAGTTTGCTTCCACTGTGTCATGCTGCCAAGGTGCCTTTGAGCAGGATTCTTGACTCCAGTGGAAGTACCCAGAGGTGAATCTATGACACAACTTCAATCTCAGTTTTTAATCAGAAGGCTTCCAAGAAAGACACTGTGCAAAAACAAGGAAGACATGTTGTTGGTTTTCCAGGGTTTCCTGTTTCTTCTGTTCTTTTGTTTCCAGTTTATGTTCCATGGGGTTGGAACCACCGGGGATGAGCTTCAGGTAAGTGTAAACTTGGTTTTAGTTGACTGAACTCATAGATCAGCTGTCTGGTTACTTTACATGTTTTTGTTGTTGCTGTCATTATGTTCCTTGTTGAAATTCTCTTTGCTCTCCCACATTTGTATCAGGTTGTTCCAGTGTTGGCGTAGAGGGCGAAAGAAGCTGAACCAAGACAGTCCTCATTTTGGGTTCCATCAGTCTAATGAGGAACCTGGAGGGAGGGGCAGGATCAGATCTGATTAATGGGGGTTCCTCGGGGGTGGAGGGTTTGTCTTCTTGTTCAGCCTTTTGTCAGCAGCTCACCTAATGGCTTCATCAATTTGTGGTCATTATCGCGTCAATAGACAAGAATGGAGGGAGGAGGACAGTTGTGCATCGAAAGGGAGATAAGGAGCTTCAACCACACCATCTGTGGAAGGTGTGTGTCTGCCTTAGTGTGTGTTTCAGTGTGTTTATGCCAAATCAAAAGTAACAGTCAGTAATATTTTCTTCTATTTAAGAGTTTAACTTTAGAAGTAGATCTTTATTGAATACAAACGTATTACAAACAGCTTTTCAACCACACCTGCTGAACATACATTCATTCATTAAGGTCTGAGGATCAGACCCAGCCAGCTACTCAAACTTTATGGAAGCAATGCTTAGAATTACCCATCTTTTGCTCGTGCATTTATTTAGCTTTCTTTTATTTTAGATAGATCATGCCAGAAGACATCTGAGGTTGTATTCATCTTTAAGCAAGTCAAATCCTGCTGAAAAAACTCCCTGTAAATACATTTTAATCTAGAGTTATTTAAAATATTTGTTAATTATTGTAGAAATGCCCACAATGTGCGGTACATTTGGAAGGAACATGACTAACAAACTATCACTGTGTGCTCACTGAGTCAACCCAAGTCATTTGTTAGTGGTTTTCGTGGGACATTGGTGTGAGCATGAGCAGCTGTGGAACTGAAACTGATAAGAAAATAGCTGCACACACATCATTAGGTGCTCATTTACAGACATTATGCAAGAGTGCAGGGAGATCATTCACGTTTTTCTTTGGGGTGTATCACCCAAAAACTCCACCTGCTTCCAGAGTCAGAACAATTGGTTTGAAGGTGAAGGTGCTGGCTTGTCCAGAAGCCAGTTTCCAGAGAAAACAATAATGATTATAATGTTTCATCAGCTCTACAAATGACATCTAATCATGCAAACTAATTTAACATCTGTTTTTATTACTTAGAAAGCGACACAGGCTTTCTGATAGAGCTAAAAACTGCATGATCCTACTTAAATACCACTGGGAACAATTTTGCACACGAAACAATATGGTTGGAGTGGGAATTTTGTATGTCTGAAGAGAGCTGTGAAGGAAAAAGCCTGGAGCGAGATCGGCACCACTTTGACATTTCAAATCTTTTCCAACCATAGGTGTTGGTAAACAGTTGAAAAAGATTAAGAAGAAGAAGCCCCTCCCTGCTTTTCCAGTGTGAACAACATAAGCTTAATGCGCATTCAAGAAGGAGCGTTTAGCTCGTTCTTGAACGTGCGTCACACGCCTGCTGTGAACGTACTGTAGCTTCAGTGGAATCATGTCTTCAGGCAAGGATCTGCCTTCACTCTGATTTCTTGTTTTGTTTTTTTCTATAGTTTTTTGGTTATTTTTACTCATTCATGATTTTGTTTTTTGCAAATGCTGTGATGAACACATCAGATTGGAGTTTTCTGATCATGTGTGTTTCTGTGATCAGTAACTTCTGTGTTTAGGAGCGTGGTTTCAAGTGCTGCAAGCTTGACCCTCTGGCTGGTTCCCTTTGTGTTTCTCCTGTTTGTCATGTTTAACTTCAGCCATGCTTAAACTACTTCATGTTCATGTTAGATTTGATGCTTTTATGGAGGACCACTTGTGCCTCTTTACTGGAATTGAAGAAATTTTGCCCAGTTATGCTTGCAGTCTGTGGCATTTGAGTTCCACACAAACCACAGTCATATAATGGCTAAGGCCAACTTTTACTCATCAGGACCAATAGAAATGTCTTTAAGTTCCATCAGCGTCTCAGGTACTGTAACTGCAGAAAAATGGTATCCTCACTTTAGAGATCCCAAAGAACTTCCTTGTCAACCAAATTATTGACATTATTATATGCAGTGTTGGAAAAATTCCTCCTCATTATTATGCTTCCACCACCATGCTTTCTCCTAACACTATTTTGTCTTTTGCAAACATTTCTCTCAAGACAAATATCTCCACTTATGGTCAGTCCAACGCATGTTGTGTCAGAACCCTTTGTTCTGATCATCTTCCCAACCTGCACTGGTTGGGTCACTGTTGTGGAGCTCATCCAATGAAGCCATTTGGATGAACGGTGAGACGTTTCAAAGAATGAAGATTTTAAGTCCAGATGGCATGACTTCATTTCAAGTCAATGTCTCCTGGATGAATAAGAACCTTTCTCCCCACTGTAGCGTTTAAAATCCCAGTCTGATCATCAACCTTTCAACCGGATTCTTTTCTGGACTCCATCTGATCTCAGCATCCTCTCTTACGTTACTGCAGCCTCAAACTGACACTGTTTTGATTTGGTTCTGGAACATCTGGAAGCATGAAGGATGTTTGTTTTAGTATGAGATGGAGACTGATTGTTGGATTGACATTTTCTGCCTCTTTGCATTTCGTGTGCTCCACAAATGCACCGCTGTGAACTTGTGAATTGGACGGCCTGCTTTGGAGGCACATCGACTCACACACTTGTAGGGACTCATTGGGTTGAAGTGGGAATCTTCAGTGGAGGCCTGATGGACCTTCACTCTCAGGAGGTTTACCTGTCCCTACTAGTATCAGGACATAGAAGAGAAAGGTGACTCCCACAACGTTGTTTTGGTTTGATGCTGTTCTGAAGAACTCACTAAAATTGTGTTGTGTTTGGGGAGCAGCGGCCTGCACAGCGGTCTGGGAATCCCACAGAGCAACAGATGCTTAACTACTCTCTTGAGCCACTTCTTTGCTGGCCTGTCAGCGCGCTGTCTTTGTGTTAACCAGCTCTACGTGTGCTGTCTCCTCCTCTGATTCACTAACTCCCGTTCAGGACTAATTAGTGCTCGTCTCCCCCCCATGAGGCCTCATGTTGCTGCACAGTTTACTGTGCTGAGTAATAAGCATCCGTCTCCTTCCTCCTCCACCGCTCCTCCCTCTGCATTATCCTCCAGCCTCCGTTTTGATGGCTGTCATCAATCAAGTTATTTGAAACAACACTGAGCCGTGAAACTGGGAACAACCACCCTGGGTTTAGCAGGAAGTGTTGTAGTCCCCTGCAGGTCATTGAACCAATCAGAGCAAAACTGGGCGACTACAATGGAAACAATAGAAACTGGGAGCACATATTAGACAAGACCCCACAATAGGACACGAACAGCAGGAGAACAACAGGCTTTATCAGGCTGGATAGGATGGGAGATTTTCCCCTTGGAATACATTATATTTTACTTCTCAGCTCATCAGACAATCTCTGACTCTTGTTCCTTTTTCCTTTATGTCGAAGGGAAAAGTGTTTAAGTGTTCTTATGTAATAGATCGTGATCTGGATCAGAAATGCTTCTAATCTGAGTTTAAGAATATCAGTGGAGTCATTAGGAGCTAAGTAGCTGCTCTTTTTTGGTTTCTCTTGTTCTTGTTGAGATTATCTTTGTTTTAAAATCTTGTTACATATGCCGACACTTTTCACAACTCTTTTCTTGAATTCCCACTCCTATCATCTTTGATTGTTTCATGACATCGCTGCTTTTAGCCAAAACCAAAAAAACCTGGGTCGTTTTGTAGAACATAGTTTCTGCAGAGTGGTAGGACTTCATTCAAAATTCAACTCTTAGTTGTGGGCGGGACTGTTGGCGCATAGGAAGCCTAGGCTCATTTCTCATCATCTCTTTGATTATACTCCCTCCTGCTAGCTTACAGCCCCTCACAACTCCAACCTAACATTAGCAGAGCAACAAAAATAATAGAGTAATATGAGAGCTGTCCATCCATTTTTTCTTATATGATTCCACACTTGCTTCAAACCTTTAGACATGTACGTGAAAATACAATACAGTCACTGTTTTCGAAGTGACTCGTTTCCTTTCAGTATTCTACAGTTTTTTCAACTAAATGTTCTGAACCAGCATGCCGGCACACACGGTCTTCCACGCAGGTTGGATGCTGCAAAGGGCCTTCGTGTCAGGTCAGCAGGTGTCCGTGTGTTTGTCTTTGACACGAGGTTTGCTTTCCCAGGTATGTGGCCAGCTCTTATCAGTCTGCTTTAATCCTGCAGGAAACCACCAGGTGAAGTCTGTTCAGACTCTCTGCACCTTTAAGTGAAAGCTAATTACACCTTTCAAGCTGTTTTCCAGGAAAGTTGTGTTTTTCTTTGACCCAAACATATCTATCCAGATGAATTCTGATTTATGCTACTTTACAGCAGACAGGCAGAGGGAGGCTTCGTGCCACCTGTCCATACCTGCCCATGCAATTGCAGCCTGTGAGAGAGAAAATAAGTTTGCTTTCTGCAGATTATATGGCCTCTTTATGTGCTCTGTGGTGTGGTGATGGTTGATAATCGCACCCACAACGGTTGATAAGGACGCCTGTGTTACTGTCAACGTTAAGCAGGCCATAAAGTTTAATGAAGATTTAGCTGTAAAATGATTAATTCCGTCATCCAGATCACAGCAATTAGAGTGATATACTTCTCAAGAGTGTTTGTGCGGCTCACAAGCTGAACCTGCAATATAACACACGTGTGTGAGAAAACCACACATTAAGGTCTACTGCAGCAAAGATCAAAGCAGACAGGATGATTGACAGGCAATAAAACGACAAGAAGAACAGCAGCAAAGGAAATACAAACAGTTCTTTAGGAAATTAAAAAGTTACTTCATGAAAATCATCCATTCAAAGTCAGTCAGGCAGAAATAAAAAAAAACCTTCTTAAAAAGAAAACACATGACATTTATTAATTCAACATTGAATGACTATTTTCACCATGATAAAGTGTATCTGAGATGCTCCCCTTTTTTAGGTTAGACAGTAACAGAAAACACATTTTAAATGACAGCTTGTGAGTGTCTGATGTATTCAACCTGACTTTATCTTTACAGCTTTTGTTTACAGAACATTTCTACTCGTTGATAGCAGTTTAAAAAACCCAAAGACAAATGACAAGAAAAGAACCAAAAATAACAACAGACATCAGTCTTTTGATTGACATGTTTATGTCCAGATAAAAATGTCAGGTATTGTTTTTTGTGGGTTTAGGTTTAAAATGTTTGTGGTTTTACTAACTACAACAAGCAAAAAGTGAAAGCTTAACGTAAGAAGCTTTGGGGTTGTGTCAAAGAAGCAAAGAAACTTAGCGGGGCCAGGCGAGGGACAGGCATTCTCACTTGTGAGGTGTAGTCTATTTAGGTGTGAGGTGTAGTATCAGAGTGTATAGTTGAACAATGATCATGTGTAGATTATTACAGCCTGTATGTTTAGAAAATACTCACTGCTAGCTTACATTGCCTGCTAGCACCAGCTGTTCGCTTTCTGCCACTAAAACAGGCTTGTGAAGTTCCCTTCGAATAACATGGCTCCCACAAAAACCCAACCACAGAAGAAGGGTGTGGCCGTTGACTGGAAAAACAACTTTTTTTTTTATGTCAATGGTTGCAACCTAAAGAAGTCGCTTGATTTCCTTGCAGAGGAAGTTGCCACTGTCAGGTTGCAACAAAGGGACTTTTTGGACTCGGATGAAGAGTTTGGTGAGTCCAGAAGCTAGAGCAGGACCAGAGGGTTACCTTTCTGGAAAGTCTGGTGATGGAACAGTATATGCAGATGAATGATGTGGTTATCACGGCCTGAGCGTCAAACCACGATCATGCACGCGAGCTGTGACCGCCAACAGAGACGGGGAGCCCGATAACCAAGACATAATCTCCGTGGAGCAACAAGCGGGGGGTATTCTATGGGAGAGAGGAATACAACTGTTGTTCAAACAATAGAAACTGAGGGAGTTCTGGGGCAGAATAATCCCCACACTCAGGCTGAGGGACTGAGTAGTCTTCCTCATATCTGTTAGGTAGGACAGATGTGTTCTGTGTTTAATTGTATGCAGTTGTTAAGGGTCTCACAGGTATAGGCACTTTAAAATGTTTGTAGCTTAATGCTAGTACACTTTACTGTGGAGCAAAGCAATGTTACTGACAAGAGAAACCTTCTATAGAATGTTACCCTGAAGTTCTCCATTTAAGAAAGAGGGATGTAGTATCAGGTGACGTAAATAGGTAGGAACCTTTGGATGTCTGATACATGTTTTGAACTTGAATAAAGAGAGAAAAAATGTGATTACTAAACCAGCCCTCATACACACGTGGACAAAATTGTTGGTACCCCTCAGTTAAAGAAGGAAAAACCCACAATTCTCACTGAAATCACTTGAAACTTACAAAAGTAACAATAAATAAAAATTTATTGAAAATTAAATAATCAAAATCAGCCATCACTTTTGAATTGCTGATTAACATAATTATAAACAAATTTGTCCACGTGTGTAATAACCATCTTGTTTTAGTGTTTTAATTTGTTGACTTATGGGTTTTAGTTTTCTTCTGTTTAGTTTATTTTTTTATATTTATTTCATCACATTTTTTGTGTGACTATGTAGATAAATTCAGTTTCTGTCACACACCATCATTATCCTTGTTGTGCATCAATGTTTTTGTTTATGTGTAAATACATTCCAATCAAATCAATGCTTGTTTAGTTAGGAAAATGGAAATCTATCCTGACAAAAGGACAAACTTGGCTCTCACAGTCTGGTGTGGCACAGGAACTGTTTTCCTTTACCAGTGAAGTCCATCACATACTCAGGGCCGGCCATGAAAATAGGAGACATAGGCGGCTTCCTAGACTCATGTATTTTGGAGAGCAGTTCTAAATGTTGATGAAACACTGATCTTTGTGTCATGTCAGAGTCATTGTTGTTTGTCTCTGTCAGATGTCTTTATTCAGAAAAGGAAATAAGTCATTCTCAAAGACAGAAGAACTATCTGGAATGTCTCATTTGGATTCAGATTGGTTCTCATCTCTGCAGACTTTTGCTGCTGCATCAAAGCTCAGATATTGGCCTTCAGAATGGTCAGCTTCTACCTAAACTCCATCCTGAAGCAGCTACTGCTCTGAAATGAAATGATAAATGAAAAACTGCACAGACTGGTCCTCCTAATGTTTGAAAAAGGAACTTAGACTTCTTTTTTTGTTTTACATTCATATCATTAACAATAAACTTTTCTTTTAGCGTGTGACATCTGTGGGCAGAATCCTTTGTCTTCACTCATGTTATCAGCAGTGTAATCCGTTTTCTTGTTATCTTTACTTTGGAAAACGTCATATATTTGAGATGGTGTTTGTGACTCCAGAAGGACCCTGCCCCCGTCCCGCAGGGCCAATCACAGAGCAGGCTTTATGGCGCTGTCGGGTGATCCAGGCGCTGCTGTGGTTGAACCCGCGGACGCAGGAGTGGAGCGGGTCAGAGAGAGAAAGAGAGAGAGAGGGCGTCTCAGACCAAGCGGTTTGAATTGACCTGCGGAAGAAAAGCCGATCAAGACGAGAAGCTCTTGCTGTTTCCTTTACTGAAGTGAAGATTTGGTTTGTTTGGATGATCTAAACGATGGAGAAATCCAAGAACTTCTGCATTGACGCGCTCCTGGCGCGCGACTCAAAGCAGCGGACCGGTAGCGGCGGCGCGCTCCCGGGAGCCTCTCCCTGGGGTCACAACACTGCTGCAGAACCTCCTTCTTCTCATCCGAACTCTTCCGCCAACACCAGAGTCCTGTCCAGATCCAGTCTCCTCAGCCTGCCGGGCTTCGCTGCGCTGCAGCGCGCGGGTCTCATGGGCGTTCACCCGCTGCACCCTCTGGGGCCCTTCGGGGTCCAGCAGCCCGCCTTCCTGCCCTCTGCATGGGCGCAGCTGCCCCAGCAGCATCCAGGGCAGGTGAAGGGGATCCCCGCAGCCAAGGCGCTCCCCCTGGAGCCGTGGATGGGAGGGGGCACCGGGGCAACCGGACTGGGGGACTACGGAGGTATGAAGTATTTTAAGAAGCAGATCCATTTGATTTATCCATTTAATATTTTTGTTTGTGTAACAGCAAAACAGTTTCATTTATTAACTCTGAAAAATACCGTGTAGCAGCAATGACCTTATATTAATTACACATTTAAAATACTGACAATTTAAACTATAACAGATAAATATTCATACAAACCAAATAAAATAATACATTTATTCATATCTGTGCCCTAAATGTATTTTTAAAAAGCTGTTTAAATTGTTTTATCTTGCTGTATAGTTAAATTAGTTAAACCTTTAAAAGTATCATTAAGAAAAACAACAACAACAACAATAATTGCCTAATAACAGAACTTTAAAAGACATCAGGCAAAGTTATCAGTTGAATAATACTGTTCCGTATAAGATAAAATGACAATAATGAAGTCTGATAAAGTCTGAAAACTGTAAACATGCCCTAATCAACAAAATGTGTGCTTCATTCATTCAAGTACTCATTAATTTAGTATAAAACATGTCATTAGTAAACATTTTTGTTATTTTAGACACATTTTTAAAAAAGAAGACTTTTGGTTTAATTCATGGTTTTCCTCAGTAAAAGGCTCACATCAATCAACTTCAATCAATTACACTGAATGTTAACGCAATGATGCAATTCATGCTCCACCCTTCAAACCTTTGCCTCACAGGGGTGAAAAACCTCCCCAATTGGAAGTAAGTGACAGATATTCAGCTTGAATAAGTAAATCTGTACAAGGTCTTCTCCATTCAGACAACCATCGGCAGACAGTAACTGGGACGTTTCCCTGTGTTTTTATGCTGTCAATTCACGCTTGTTGTAATGTGTTGTCCCACCTCAGCCGCTGGTCAGGCAGCTCTTCTGGGGAAGTGTCGGAGGCCGAGGACTGCTTTCACTAGTCAGCAACTGCTGGAACTGGAGAAGCAGTTCAAGGTCAACAAGTATCTGTCCAGACCCAAACGCTTCGAGGTGGCCACGTCGCTCATGCTGACAGAGACACAGGTCAGCAAGAAGCAACACAAGCGCTGAGATGACAATGAAGAAGTGATGTCAGATGCTTCATCTAAACATTTTTTACATCTAGGACATCCTCTAAATGTGAACTACTTCAAAAACTACTCTTTTCTGCTGTAAATCAAAATGACGGGTCACATCAGTAAAAACTGGTGGCACAATTCGACATTTCTATAAGCAGACATGCACGACTGTGGCAGAAAGGAGGCCAATTTAAACGTATGTCCAAATGTGATCATTTTTAGGTTAAGATCTGGTTCCAGAACAGACGCATGAAGTGGAAAAGAAGCCGTAAATCCAAGGAACACATGGCTGCAACCATGGCTGACCCAGGAAAAACCACTGCAGAAAACCAGAGTGTCAAACTGGATCTTGACTCTCTTTGTTCAAGTCCAGAGGATGAAGAGGAGATAGGAACAGATGATGCAGACTACACAGAAGAGTTGCTGAGGAAAGATTCTTTTGACTCTTTGAGCCTCACAATGGAGGACTACGTCAACTGTCACACAAACGATGGCACCCTGGGAAAAACCAATCCAGTCTTTGTATAGCTGTGACCTTTAGCATCTGCTTTCAGAACACAAAGCGTCATTAGGTGTTCCATGAGGGGACATGAAGAGGAAATGAGTCTTCAGCAGGAAGGGCTGACACCTGCACAGGTGGAGGATGCCGTCTGCCTGATTTTTAGTGGTTCTATAATAATCCCTTCAGGCCTTATAACTAGAAATACAACACTGACTCAAACTCTGCCACTTTAATGGGCACAGCTGTACAATCTAGTAAAACGCCATTCAGAAGGTGTTTTTTTAGGACAATAAAACATTATATGAGGTTTATTTTGCATTATAAAGGTTGGACTTGTGTTGTAAACATAGTGGCTGTGGAGTCTATCTTATTTATTTTTTAGATTTAAGTTTTCCTCATGTAAAGCTAAAGCAAATGCCTTTTTTAATGTTGTTTTTGTGTCACCTGTAACCAGAGAAACATTGAGATCTGTGACTGACTCAGGCCTCACCTTCAAGCACAAATGTTTTACCAGCTTCTCTTGCAAACACACAATTACACAGAATGAGAAATAGACAAATGACAGAAATGAAAGAGTGATGTTAAACATGATTAGTGATGGAAAAAATGTAGTCTTCTATGCATGTTTCAAAATATAAACAAAACAAACCCCAGTATCGGTTCAGTTGTACTTTTTTTAAATTAAAAGTTATGTCAAAATATTACGGGTCATGAAATAAAACATGGACAAATGCAGTTAAATGATTCAATTAATGCAAAAAATAGGATTCAATACATATATATATATACATACACTATATAGGCTACATTTGTTTAACTAAACAGATAAAAAAGCAAAATGCTTTAAAGGTGGTAAGAAACCAGGTAATGTCCCCTTTGTGGGATCCATAAAGTTTATTCTAATTTAAACGGGAAAGAAACTGCCATGAATGATTTGTCTTTATTTATTATCTTTCTCTTTACTCATCAGTTTGTTCTTGCTGCTGCTGAAATGTCTCTGTTGCATTAAAGACACACACTCCTACAATGATTCGTATTGACTGCCTCTCTCACTGTTGAGTTGTGGTTGAACTTTCACATCACATGATTTAAGCGTGACGTTTTGTCATCACCAGTGTGTGTTTTACTTTGTTATTTGAAAAAAAAAATACATGGCCTTCCAATCAAACATTATGATTAGAACACGATCACAGTGACGTTAAGACATATTTATGCTTCCGCTGCTTTAACATTTGAATGTTCTTCATTGCCTTCCGTAGTTGCCCTGGTGATCAATTCGTGTACTTGTTGTCATAGGAACGTAGGAACTCCTAAACTCTTGTTCTGTATGCGGGCATTTTCGAGTGTTTTCTTTCCTTCAGCGCCAAAATCCGGCGTAAAAAGAGGTGAGTTTAGCAGACACGCGGTGTTGAGGTTTTGTGTTTTTTAATCACGCAAACCTGTAAAACTGTGAACATTCGTTTCAATGTCAACTTTTCTCAAAGTTCCACAGGAATGTCCGCCGAAGCACGAGCGCACGAGCCTCTTCCGGCGAAGCCCTCGCGCGCTGGGATGGAAGTCAAAGTAAAAGCCTTTGTAGACTAAACAGGCCTTTGAAATGTCATGAAAGTACTTTAGTCAGAATGATAATACTTAGCCCGCATTTTGTTTGACATCTTTGCATAATTCAAACACTCAAATCAAATTTGACTAAATCAAATAAAAATCTTCTTTCTTTCTTATGTGCAATGCATGTCGTCATTCTCAGTTATACATTATATATATTCTGCTGCTCCTACATTTTCTGCTCCCAACTATTTCATGCTACTTTTGTTATACAGTTTTTCTTAATTATGTCTGGAGAGCGCAAAGATTTTTGTTGCACCACAGACTCTTTGTGTAGCAATGACAAAAAAAGGGTTCTTATTCTGATTCTTAAATTGAATAAAGTTTCATAAATTTCCTTTATTTTATTTTTGTAAAATCTAAAGTTCCTTTTTTCCTCTTTGTTGACTTTTTGGACATAATTACAAAATTAAGGCCCAGAATAAAATTGTTCTTGGGTTCCTCAGGGTTAATACAAAAATCAATGTTAACAAACCTTTTTAAAGACATGGTTGACATTTATTTGGCACAAAAGTTCATATATTGAGAAAAAAACTTTTGATTAAAAAATACAGGAGTATGACTATAATCCACCACTGTGGGCTGAAGCTGATTCACTCAGAAGGACAGTGATTTAATAGCAAATAGAAATACTGATTTCAGTTCATTGCAAGAACACTGTAAAAAACAGCAAAATTAGTGCCTAAACATAAACATCCAAAAAGGATAGTTTTTTTTTCTGTCAAAGCTTCAATTTATCAAATAAAACAAGTCTCAACATTCAATTGACATATCCATCCATCCATCCACATATATATAGTTTTTCAATGATAAAATATTGACAGCAGCTTGTGCACTTGTCTGATGAACATTTGTGGAAGCTTGGGAGTCATTTCTTTAGAAATGATAAAAACCCTTCTGTAGTCCTTCACCTTGCAGAATCCAGACTTTCATCGTAGACAAAAGGATGTAAAGAAACTCAGGCGATCGTCTGGTCTAACAAGGTTGTACCTGGGTTTGGAAACAAGGTCCGAGTTGGTGTGGGAGGATTGGGAACCAGGAGGACAGTTCACAAAGTCACTGGTGTTAAGGAATGTTCGCAACAAGCTGCACAAACTAAACATAAGGTCTTATGAAATCACATTTTAACTTTCACTCTGATCCACACCGAGGTTCTCACATGAATGTTCTGTTTTTCTTACAGACCTCCAGAATCCGGGTTTTTCCAAACCTTTGTTCCTCACACGGTTCTTCTAAGTCCTGGGATGTTTTACTCTATTTCAATCACCTTCAGACCTCTTCAAATGGTAAGACATTCCAGTAGTTATATCCTAAACCTTCTGACTACTGGAGAAAAAAAGTGTCCAGTCAAAATCCATCAAACTACAATTCCCAGAGCCACGCCTCTTCACATTTGGTATACCATATTTTTTCCAATAGTATCCCTGACATTTTTTCCGCCACAGACAGAATGGTGATGGTTATTGGATTCATTTCTGGATGAAATTCTGTCATAAAATGCAGAAAACAGCAGATGAACATTTTAGGATTGACGGAAATGATGAGAACATTGTATTCTGTTCTGATTAGCTCTGGCCGTGAACGTTTCTTTTCTCTTTGAAGTATCATCAATCTCGGTATCAAAAATCCTCTTCACTTTCATGCTGATCATTTTCCTGGAGACACGCGAACCTTTCCGTCTTTGCTCAATAATCCATGTTCAAACCTGTGCTTCTAATACATCCCTCGCTTTTTCTCCATCTCCACCAGGAAACAGTTTGCTTGTTTCTGCAGCGTCTTCTCCATACTCCAATCTGTTTGCACTGTTCTCAGATGCATTTAGGATCAACCCTAATGTTGGGCAGAATTCTCCACAATGTTCTTAGGCGTATGCCACCGCACCAAGTTTAAATGCTAAATGGAATGAACGTTTCTCTGCCATAGCTACACTGGATCTGGATCACAGCACAAATACCACAGACACTTGACGTCTGCATGACTGTGCGCGCCCCGGGGAAGATGGGCAGCCATTATTAGAAACCAGCGTCAGACCTGCCGTTTATAAAGGACCGGCTATTATTGGATGATGTACTGTAATTGAAAATCCCTAAATGTTTTCTTTAGATACCAAAATTAATTGATTCTGTAGGATGCAGTGATTGGGAGATATCCAGGTTTCGAAGTATCTTCTTCAGAAGACACATCTGCATTGCTGGGAGTCAGGAGGTTAAAAAGTCAGATTTTAGGACAGAAAACTGTCCACCTGATGCATCTCTGTCATCTGATTGGCCTGACAGTGCGAGTACAAGGACAGCATTGAGTTTCAGACCGCAGAGGGAAATTTTCCAGTCAACCTGTGGGCCATCACCCCCTCTCATTCCTTGAAAGCTCCAGAGTCAGTGCTGCTGCCCCTCTGTGCTGTCCAGCACTCAACACAAGCTCAGTTTCTGCTGAAAAACCTCAGGTATCTGAATGTTGGCGATGTTGTAATTCAGCTGATATTTTGACCCTAATCCTTGTTTATTTGATTCTTTCTAACCCAGTAAACTGCAGACGTTCTTCCTGTGGGACTGTGCGGCACCGTTCCGCATCAGTCCTGCACGAGGTCTTCTAAAACCGGAGCAGAAATGCTGCATCACCGTGGTGTTTGAGCCCCAGGAGGCGCTGGTGTTCCAGCAGAGAGCATGCTGCAGGTTTGGAGAAGAGGAGGCCTGGACCCACAGCTGCTTTGTGCTTCTGCAAGGAGGAGGTACAAATGAGAACAGACAAAAGTATCACTCCTTTGCTGCTAGTGGTCTTTAAATCATTCTGTTAGGATTGTCTTAGAAAGTTTTCCTGGAAAACCGTTTTTCTTTCATCTTGTTGTTTTTCGAAGAAAAAAAAGTTTTTCAAATCCTGTTTTCTTGCAGAATTGTGCTTTTTTGATGCATTTTTTCCAAAAAGGGTTATATTAAAGTATGTACAACCAGCTCAGTGGCCTTGTAGTAGAGTGTTTATCCTGAGACTGGATGGCCGTGAGTTCAAACCCAGGCCTAGTCATACCAAAGACTCTAAAAATGGGACCCAGCTCCCTGCTCACTCAACATCAAGGGGTTGGATTGGTGGCACTCGCCAAGAGCGGACACTTTTCACTGAGCTCCTTATCTTTCTCTCAACCAAGGCTCTTTGTCTCGCCTCCTCCTGTCTCCCTGTGACCACTCTGTTTTTCTCACTTTTAAGAAAATGGATCTAATCTGTTGGACTGCAAATGCGATTGACCAAATCTTCTCCACCATGAGAAGTGGGACAGCAGACGCCTCTTGCCCAGGAGGTATGTTTCCAGCTCGATATGTGAATGACCCATGGGGCCAATGGAGAATTTTCTGCCTGCCACAACTCTCTCTGGAAGACTTTGAAGAAGTCTGATTGGATGAAGGATCTCCTGCTTTCTGCTGATTGGAACTGGCTGAGTCTGGATGTTTCAGAACCTGGCAAAGCGGCTTACTGCAAAAGGTGTCTGGAAGTGCTTTCTGATGGGACACTTAAAGCCGTAAAGACTCAAACTGATAAACTTAACGGATCGGAGGCCGAAGCGGATGCATTGTCTGCCCGTGTGTATCGCATGGAACTCTCCCTGGAAGGATGGAAACCAGCATGGAGCGAGTTACGGCTCGACTTGTAGGAAACCATGAAAATTGACCTGGATCAGTGAATATTCTGCCACAAACAGTCTGGACATTCAGCAGGCCGGCAGAAGCTGTGTCTGCCTGCGCTTAAACAAACCCTAACCCGTTCTCAGGCCAAGGGCACACTCCCTCCACCAAACCCAAACAAATCCGCTGAACGTGCGCTGAGCAGAGCCCATGGTCATTGAAACCTACATTCCTCCCCTCTTCACGACCCTTTCCCTAGATTACAACGCCTTGGTGACTCTTTCTCGCCCCCCCGACTGTGTCGTAGAGTGATCTGTAACGATGCACGGCTGCCGCCAGGCTGGTCACATGAGAGCTCGTGAGCGTGGCTTTGTGAAATATCTGTGCTTATATTAGATGTATTTTTGCTTGTACTTCAGTATTTGCCGTTCTACTGCGACACAGATCAAAGATGCTTGATTTCTGACATCATTCATGTAGTCCTCCATGTGTCTTTTCTGAGAAAATTAATGCCACCAGATCTGTGTGGCTGCTGCCCACCACTGTGCAATATGTCTTGTATGGGTTGTCATACCACAAATTTCCCTTGGGAATAATAAAGTGCATTTTCATCCATCCGTCCATCAATCCCTCTGTCTGTCCAGAGGAACAGATGTCACACACCTAGCTACTAACTTAAAAGCCAATCTGCTCTTGCTTTCTGTCTTTGCAGCTAAATATCCGCATCTTCTGTTCAAAAGTTCAACAAGCACAGAAGAAAAAGACCACAGAGATCTGCTGCTGCAGTTTGGATCTGTGGGAGTTGGTCACAGTTTGTGTAGACACCTTGAGATCTTCAACCCGTCTCTTGTGAGTGTGCACAAACACACACATACCTGCACAAGGCACAGTTCTCATCAGTGGATGTCCCCTTTGTTCTCAGGTAGAGGTGTCTTTTTCTCTGTCACGGCTGCCCAGCGTGGCGCCTGTGTTTGGGTCAGAGTTCAGTTGTGATGTCACTGACGGGGTGCTGGCGCCCGGAGGATCCCTGCGAGCTTCAGTCACTTATTGTCCAGTTGAGGTGGACACCGTCTGTGTGGAGTACCTGTCTCTGTCGTACAGAGGAGCACTCAGCAAAGCCCAGATCAAACTCACTGGAAGGTGCACAGGTGAAGGCTGTTCCTCCTGTTATGAAGTTACGGCTGCATGTGTTTGAACTAATGCTGTCATATAGGTCCTGAAGTGTCCCTGTCCTCCTCTCTGGTGGACTTTGGGTGTGTTGAAGAAAGCAGACTGCACTTCAGACTGTGGAGCTGCTAAACTCCTCCTCTGTTGAAGCTATCTACCAATGGGAAATAAATAATGCTAACAGCGTGTTCAGTATTCATCCAGCAGGGGGCACTGTTCCCCCACAGAGCCACATCAAAGTCACAGCAGTTTATCGACCCAGCAGCTTTTTGGCTCACTGCAGAAGAGTGGCGTGCCTCATACTGCACAGGGTGGGGGACGTGGATCATCAGCACAAACCCACACCAGCAGAAACAAACAGTCTACTTACTTGAGTGTCCTTACAGGAACCTCTGTTTCTGGACTTGGTTGGAACCTGCCACTCAGAGCCCCAGAAACCTGCCACGCTCAAACCCAGAGAGCTGAAGCTGCTCCACAGAGAGCATCCAGCAGACGCACAGCATCATCCTAGCACACATGTGGAACGGCAGGAGGGGCACGCCCCCATGATGCAGGCAAGTGACTCCCCCACACCTGCAGCTGAATGCTCAGTTGTTGGGCTTTAATGATTCGGTTAGACAACGATTTGATAACCTGTGGTTCCTGATCAGATTCATAGTCCATATTAGTTCATTCTAAACGACCCGATGGATCTGATTCTCTGATCTAAATGGATCAGAACATCTTCATCCAAAATTATTAGAACATTCTAGCAACACTGTATGGTCACATGACATTGTAAATTCAAGTGTTTCCACACATTGGACTGGAATGATGGTTGATCAGTTTTACTGCATCACATGTGTTGTTCTGGGATGGAACCTTAGAGGAAAATAAACCGACCATGTCTCAGTCCACATGGGATTTTCTGAGATGGATTTACTTCATTTTGAAAGGATTTTATAAAGGTTGTAGGTTGAGTTGATGAACAACTTGCCTCAGACAGATGGACCTGGTTGGATCAAAGGAATAGAAATTGATTCATTGATCATCGATCAACCCCCCCCCCACACACAGAGATTTGTCTATGCATTTCTTTGTACTACAAGAAATGAGGCTTTCAAACTATATGTTCTAATGGATCTAATGGTTCTATATTCTAAGATAATCTTTTTTGTTTTGTAGATGATTGATCATATGCCAATCTTTTCTTCTCTACCTCTCAAAAAGGCTCTTTTTACCTGCTGTATATTTATTGTCTCGTATTTGTTCAAAGAGATCATTCTAGGGGTTTCGTTTCAGTAGTATTCACTTTGCTACTTTTTTTTTTTTGCTCTTTTGCTTTCTTTTGAAAACAAAATCAATACCAGCTTGTATTAGTTGTTTTAGGCTTCGCTCTGTTTGTCTGATTCTCTGCCGTTTTCCAGGAGCCAAATCAAACAAGAAACCCTGCTGGTGTCAGATCAACCACACCAATGGAGGAACTTTGCCAAGTTTACGCGGGAAACACTGACCTTTCCTCTGCAAGTTCTTCTCAACATGTATCTGTGACACCACACGAGCTCCTGTTTAATCACAACTTAGCTCCATCTTTCTCCACTGAGTACTCTTCCTCTCAGTTTGTGTCCATCAGAAACCACAGCAGCCACAAACTCAGGTATCTTCCCTAAAACACCTGCGGTCTCCACAGTGGTGGTGAAACCTTCTGAGTTCATTTGACTGTGTGTGATGCTGGGGTTTTGTTCCAGACTGGTTTGGACTCTTGTTAAAGATTCTCCGTTTACACCTTCACCCTCTTCATGTGACCTGGCTCCTTTAAAGTCTACCTCTTTCTTGGTGGACATACGCCCCCAAAACAGCGCAACACTCTGCATGGAGGGCAGCTTGAGTGCTATGCAGTCTATAAGGTTTCGTAACTTCCCCCAAAATAACTTTGTAGAGTTTCTAAACCTTAAGGTGGTAGCTTAAATTGTTTGAGTCTGTGAATGCTGCAGGTCATTCCTGGTGTGGGACAGCCGGGGTCCAGCCTGGTGCGGGATTGTCAGGGTCATCGGCCACTCCTTCTATCCAGGGAAAGACCACTTCAAACCAAACTGCTCTCTGATGCCCAATTATGTGGTGAGACACCAGTTCAGCAAGAATGCAGCTTTTCCCTGCAAGTATTTGAGAGTCGGATCAACTTTGTCACAGGAAAGTACTCAAAGAAAAACATGTTACAAACAAGAAAGTGACTTAGAAGATCTGACTGTGGTCAAAAGGTCATTGTTTGAGATGTTTACTGATGCTGAATGCAAGCATCCACTGAATACCTTTCAGGAGTCACAGGGATGCTGGAGCCTATCCAGCTATTGCTGGGTAAGTTACTTCTAAAAAGTAATTGATTACTTTACTTGGCTCCTTGCAGAAGATATTTTTGATCCCAAATATGACTTATCTAGTTTAATAACAGTAAAAAATAAAATAAAACTAAACATTTAAATAGCTATATTTTAAAAACAATAACCTTGTGCAAGGTATGAACTTGCCCTAACCTGGCTTCATTTTAAATTAAAACAGTGGCAAAAATGACACAAAAGAAAAAATAACAACATTCATGGTCTATGCCACTGCTCAAAGTCAGATGTGGAAAATACCGTTACGTCTATATTCATCTCTTTTTTCATGTCTATATTAATCTCATTTCTATATGCATCTCTATATTATTCTCATGTCTATATTCATGTCTATATTCATGTCTATGTTCATGTCTATATTCATGTCTATATTCATGTCTATATTCATGTCTATAGTCATGTCTATAGTCATGTCTATATTCATGTTTATAATAATAGTTGACTGCTTGTTCCTAAGAAAAATATCATTGATCTGTGAAAACCTGAGTTCCTCATGTGTGTGCAGAAATCTGGCTCCACGTCTTTGCAGAATTGTTGGAAAACAGGAAAATTCAAGAATTTTCCAGCATAAGTCAGTTGGAAATCTCACAAAAGTTTGTTTTAATGTATTTTTGGACTTGCTATAAGATTCTTATTTTTGATGGCTTCATAAAAACACGGATTTAGCAAATACTGGCAGCTTCTTGAAGAAGCTCTGCCATTCTGGGGCCCAGTCTCACTGCTGTCCTCTATCTCCTGCTCCTCAGAGGGTTTCCAGCACTTGGTGTTGTTTTTCATCGGACCGTGCTCCTGCGGAATGATGGAGACCTGCCGCTCACGTTCTGCCTGGATCGCAGACCAGACTCCCACTTTACAGAGTCTGTGCGTGTTCTGCCAAGCTGTGGCCTGATCCAGCCGAGGCATCATCAGATCCTCACCCTCAGAGCAGTTCCTACCCAGGACAGCCCCAAAGAGGGGTTCACCGTGTCCCTGCGACTCAATGCAGCTGCCTTCACACAGGTGCCAAACACACAGCACAAACACACAACTCACCTAAGAAGAAGAGGCCATGAGGCCCTGAGAGTCCGCACAGGCCAGACGCCACGGTGTCAGTCACAAACCAGAACTGCCCTCATAGAAAGTCTCTGAGCTTCAAGAAGTTTTCAGTTCCACTGCCTGGCTTTCAGAGCTTTACTCTCATTTGAATGAAAAGAAGTTCATGTAATTTATGTCACACATGTTCTGCCACATGGGTGACAGCTCACCCAAAATCTGACTCAATTTAGAAAATATCCAAATCAGTGATTTCATTTGAAATCACAACAAATCCAAACTCCCAGCAAAGTCTAAGATAAAACTAACTCTCCCGGGTTTGTCATACCTGTCACTAAGGAACACTCAAAGAATCAGACTCTCAGTTTGATTCATTTGTCATTCATTTCAATCTTTGCTCTCTGTAGAATTTGCCTAAAACTAAAAGCTTTTGCTTTTTCTCACCAATCAGCTTCAGGTAAAGTCTGATTCAAATTCTTCCGCTACTCTTCCAGCTTCTCCCTACTAGGTGTGAAGTTGCAGTGTGTCTGTTTTAACTGGGGCTTTGTGGGTCATGTGAAAGCCTAAAAATGGGACCTCCCTGCCTGACATTCAGCACCTTAGGAGATGGATTGGAGCATGAAATCAGCCAAAGGTTCTCAAGCGCAGCTGTGACTGCAGCTCACCACTCCTCCAGGGGAGGAGTCAGTCAAATGTGGAGAACATATGTTGGTCACACACCCAGATGTGTGACAGCTGCTTAACTTGAACTCCTGAAGGCCCAAAGCGCTTTACAGTCACAATCCCATTCACACACTGATGGGAGTTCTGCTGCCAAACACTGGCGACAGCCTTCCACCAGAGGTAATGTGAGGTCTTGCCCAAGGACACTTGGGAATCGAACCAGCAATCTTCCGATCAGAGGATCCTTACCACTGCACCACATGACACCATCGTGATAAAGCAGTAAACAGCTGAGCTGATGGTTCCTCATCACCTCATGTCTTCAGGACCTGTCGGTGCTCAGTGTGCTGGAAAAGCCGTGTGTGTCTCTGGACTGTGGCAGCACTTTATATTTCCATCCCACAGCCGTGGGCTCAGAAACGCAGCGCCGCCATCACACCAGAAACTTAAGTCGCCTCCCTTTACGGTAGATTGACTGCCTTGCTGACTCATTTCTGACCCTGTTCTGGACTCTTCTGCATCAGTAACTCTGCTGTATTTCATTCCAGGTTTCAGTGGAGCATTCCAGAGTCACACCAGTCTCTTTTCAGAGTCACACCAGACCACTGGTGTTCTGCATCCCAATGAGAGCTCCGTGAGACACGCCCACAAACCGAACCTTTAAAGTCTAGAATGACTCTAATTCATTCCAAAACGTTTGCTTCCCTCCATCTGCAGGTCCAGGCGTGGTCCTTCAGTCCTGTCTCAGAGAAAACCTACCACATCAAACCCACTCTCACCTTCTGGCCAGTTCAGAGTGATGGGTGTGAAAAATCACAGCTCGGCCCTGGAGGTGGTTGGGATGGGATCCTATGGATCCATACAGGTGGTCTTTGAGGGGCCTTTCCATTTCTCTGTAACAGAAGTTTGTGTTTGTTTTTGCAGCTTCAGTAGAACTTGCAGTCACTGATGTGGGTTCTTTTGTAGGCAGAGAACACCGTTCTGGATGTGGGGGAGGTTCTTGTCGGAACCAGTCGATTGATCAAGGTTCCCCTTGTGAACAATAGCCCTTGTCCCATCACCTACCACCTCTCTGTGCAGCAGAAACTGACAGGAAACTGCCCCGCTTCGGATTCTGAACTTGATTGGAGAGGGTGGTGTTTCAGAAATATCTGGAGGTGCAGTCTGATCAGCATTTCCCCACCAATCAAGGTTTTCTGTTCCTCACAGCTCTGCAGCTGCACAGTTCTGGAGGAATCATCCCTTCACGCTGCAAAGCAACACTCAAGTCCACTCTGAGAAGCAGAGAGAAGAACCCAGTACTTGTGGAGCATTAACTACCAGTTTCTTACATGCCAAATGTAAATAGATAAACCTGCACTCTCTCAGTTACCTATCCAGACACAATCAAACTAAGACATTTATGAGGAGGTTACTGGAATGACGAAGTTGAAAACTGAAACTGTGCTGTGAATTGGAGGTGTAGTGGTTGGATGGATGGATGAAAGATGGATGCATGGATGGATGAAAGATGGATGCATGGATGGACGGATTGATGGATGGATGAAAAGATGGATGAATGAAAGATGGATGGATGAAAGATGGATGGATGAAAGATGGATGGATGAAAGATGGATGCATGGATGGATGAAAGATGGATGGATGGATGGATGAAATATGGATGCCTGGATGGACGGATGGATGTATAAAAGATGGATGGACGGATGGATGGATGGATGGATGGATGGATGGATGAAAGATGGATGCATGGATGGATGGATGGATGGATGAAAGATGGATGCATGGATGGATGAAAAGATGGATGCATGGATGAAAGATGGATGCATGGATGGATGGATGAAAGATGGATGGATGCATGGATGGATGGATGTTGTGAAATCATCAAGTGAGACATCTCTTCACTTTACATCAAATTTACAAAACCACCAGAATTTTCTATCAGTGGATCCTTTCTTGATGTTTTCAAGAAGACAAAACCCAGGTCACATCAAGCGTAACATGTACGTGACTTAGTGAGCGTGACACGTCTGGATTTCAGCACAGAATCCATACCTGAACCCTGATGAGAATCTTTCCAATGACCTGATGAAGACTGCAGTGGTCCAACCCTCCCATCCTCAACTGACTGCATTTCTGGATGAAGAAAGTGTTTGTGAAATTACAGAAGCTAATGGAAAGGCTCAGTCTGACTTCCTTAGATTGACACACATCCTTTAATAACAGCCTTTTAGTTTGGTTTCTGCTGCTTAGAACATTCCTGCTGTCTGTCTCTCCAGGGTCTGCTCTACCCCCTCAGACGCTGTGCGAGGGTGCGAGCTGAGGGAGTGATTCCCGTCTTACAGGTGGTCGATGCATGCAGCTCTGGAGCAGCGGCCATGATCAGCAAGCTGCACATGTGGAAACTCTTCTCACTGGACCGCTTCAATGAGCATGTGCTGTCTGCCGGTCTCTCTTTGGGCTCCAAACAGCGGTCAGTGTCACTCAACCCTCAGGATTCAAACTAGAGATTACACAGTTTCAGCGGAGTTTATTTACAGTAGAACACAGAGTTTTAGTTTTTGTGACGGAAAAAGCTCTGAAGTCTGGTTAATGCCTGTCTGCTTTTCCAAGCATAATCACCTCAGATATATGATGGATAATCTGAATTACCCTCTGAATTTGGCAAAAAACCGGATTATAAATCAATTTTTGAAGCTCTGTTTATGATTAAAGCTGAAGTGATAAAGTTAAAGTTGTCAGTTGTCACACACCTAGGTGTGTGGAATCTGCTCTCTGCATTTGACCCACCCCCTGGGGGAGTGGTGAGCTGCAGACGTAGCTGCGCTCTGGAACCATTTGAGGGTTTAACCCCACAATCCAACCCCTTAATGCTGTGTCAAGCAGGGAGGCATTGGGTCCCATTTTTACAGTCTTTGGTATGATTCTTTCAGGATTTGAACTCACAACCTTCCAGTCGCAGAGCAGACACTCTACCACAAGGCCACTGAGCTAATAAACATAAAATAATGCTTGAAAAAACCAGGATAAGATTTGTTTTTGTTGAAAAACTTGGACTTATGTAAAGCTGCCTCTAGTGGTCTTTGGAGGAACTGCAACATTCAATACTTCCTGATTTAAATTCAGTCCAACCACTTTCTGAACTTGTTTAATCCTTACGGGGTCACAAGGTTACTTGAGCCTAACCCAGCTACTGTTGGGCGAAGGCAGGGTGGATGCTGGACAGTCTCCAGTCCACCACCGGGGCCACAACCACACCTAAGGCAAGTTTAGAGTCATCAATTCACCTGTGAAGCCTGTTTTTGGAGGCGGGAGGCAGTCTGAGTCTCTAACTTCCAATCCACAAAAATTGAAAAGTATCTAAATAAAAGCTGTTTCTTTCACAAATCAAAAGCATTTGCTATAAAAAGATGTTATATTTACTTGATATAATTGAACACAATATGTTAAAAAGAAAAGAAGAAATGAGTACCAGAGGGATAGATGAAGGCAAAAATAGCAACTGTTTGTAATTTAAAACATTTGAAACTTGGTGGCAAGTACGTTTGTGATGGACCAAAACCCTGCTAACCTCTATGGGATGGATTTTTAGTTCATCCCACAGTTTGTTTTCTTCCTTCCTCCAAGTCAGTGTAACAACAGAGAAATTACATCCATTCTGCACTTTAAAAGCTTTTGTCGTTCTTTCTTTTCTGTGTCTCGTCTAAACAGTTCCCTCCACACCAAGTCCTGCTGGACTTCAACTTCAGCTGTGCTCCCCTGAATTCAGAGCCTTCAGGCTTTATGTTGATGTTTCAGAACCCCGGTTCTGTGCCTGTGGACTGGTATGTTAATGACAGAACCAGGAAGACAAAGCAAGCCCAGTTGCTCACACCCCGTCTTCAGTCTGCATCTGTATTCTTAGGGCCTTCTTGTTCCCGGAGGACCATCAGATTGAGCTAGACTGCTGGACAGACAGAGCAGAATTTAGCAACATGGAGCTGTATGAAGAGAAGGTGAGCCCTTGTAGATACCAGTTTTCTCCAGTTTTGAGTTATGCAAGGATCTTCAATAAAAACAACTGAAACCTTACAGTCAGAGGAAAATCCGTTCAGCATTCCCTCTGTTCTGGAACTTTGCTTCCTGGCCAGCAGCGGGCAGTATGCCTTAGTTACAGGTCAGCAACCATTGCAAAAATCCCCGTGAATGGAAAAAGAACATGGAGCATGTGAAGCTTGTCCTCCACAGACACGACTGCAGGGGTCCTCACTGGCTGCCTGTCGTCTTCAGACTGTCCCATGGCAGAGAGATGTGGGTGAGGCTTCCACTCGCTCCACACAGCAGCTCAGCTGACAGCAGGGTTTAACAGTAAAGCTTTTTGCAGTTCTTCCTGTCTCTGAGGGTTTCTCTGTGCTTTCTGTGCTTTGTGACGTCTTTCAGCTGAACTTTCGAGGGCTGACAGCAGACTTAGGTAGACCGTATCTGCACTTTGCATCAAATCATCATGTCTTCACCTCAGTAGCTGTTGGAGACATCAGTCCGCCACTGCAGGTGTGTCTTACACTAATGTGGCCTGAACTTTGACTTTTCAACCTTAACTGTGATAAGATATACAAAAATGGGTTTTTCTACTTAACTTAGTTTGTAAGAGATTTGACTTTTCTCTTCTTCAAATACATTTTTATTTTCTTTTGAGCCAATTAAAAATTTACTTTCACTCAGTCCTCTTTCTAGCCTGGTTTTCTCCCTTTTGTTTGACTGTGCAGATGTATGAAATACACAATGGAGGAACGGTAAGCATCCAATATGAAGTGGACTCAGCTGTGATGCTGCTGCTTCAGGAGAACAACTTCAAACATCCTGTGCTTCGCTGCCTCAATCCTCATGGAGAGGTTATGCCCGGGAGGACAGCTGTGCTTGAATGGATCTTCTCTCCATTGGAGGCGAAGTGTACCACGTAAATCTGGCACTTGACATCTTCTTCTGTGGTTTTGCCATGACTGTGTCCTGCAGCAGTCCGAGACTGAAGGACCAGATTGTTTTGTAATTATTTTTTCTTTCTGCACTTTTGAGTGAAAACTTCACCTTCCCCTAAGAACCCCCAACCCTAAGCTTAACCCTCCCTGAATTTAACCATCTACTCCACACTTAACCCTCCTCCTTAACCCTGAACTTAACCATCTACTCTACACTTAACCCTCCTCCCTAACCCTGAAACTTAACCGTCTACTCCACACTTAACCCTCCTCCCTAACCCTAAACTAACCATCTAATCTCCACACTTAACCCTCCTCCCTAACCCCTAAACTTAACCGTCTACTCCACACTTAACCCTCCGCCCTAACCCTAAACTTAACCATCTACTCCACACTTAACCCTCCTACCTAACCCTGAACCTAACCATCTACTCCACACTTAACCCTCCTCCCTAACCCTGAACTTAACCATCTACTCCACACTTAACCCTCCTCCCTAACCCTGAACTTAACCATCTACTTCCACACTAAACCCTCCTCCTTAACCCTGAACTTAACCATCTACTCCACACTTAACCCTCCTCCCTAACCCTGAACTTAACCATCTACTCCACACTTAACCCTCCTCCCTAACCCTGAACTTAAACCATCTACTCCAAACTTAACCCTCCTCCCTAACCCTGAACTTAACCGTCTTCTCCACACTTAACCCTCCTCCCTAACCCTGAACTTAACAGTCTTCTCCACACTTAACCCTCCTCCCTAACCCTGAAACTTAATCATCTACTCCACACTAAAACCCTCCTCCCTAACCCTGAACTTACCATCTACTCCACACTTAACCCTCCTCCCTAACCCTGAAACTAACCATCTACTCCACACTAAACCCTCCTCCCTAACCCTGAACTTAACCATCTACTCCACACTTAACCCTCCTCCCCTAATCCTGAACTTAACCATCTACTCCAAACTTAACCCTCCTCCTAACCTGAATTTAACCGTCTTCTCCACCTTAACTAACCCTCCTCCTTAACCCTGAACTTAACCATCTACTCCACACTTTAACCCTCCTCCTAACCCTGAACTTAACCATCTACTCCACACTAAACCCTCCTCCTTAACCCTGAACTTAACCATCTACTCCACACTTAACCCTCCTCCCTACCCTGAGGGAAAACGGAACCATCTACGCCACACTAAACCTCCTCCCTAACCCGGAACTTAACCATCTCTACTCCACACTGAACCCTCCCCGAACCCTGAAACTAACCAGGGACTGTCCTAACCCTGAACCTTAACCATCTACTCCACACTTAACCCTCCTCCCTAACCTGAACTTAATCATCTATTCCACACTAAACCCTCCTCCTAAAACCCTGAACTTAACCATCTACTCCAAACTTAACCCTCCTCCTTAAACCCTGAACTTAACCATCTACTCCACACTAAAACCCTCCTCCCTAACCCTGAACTTAACCATCTACTCCACACTTAACCCTCCTCCCTAACCCTGAAAAACTTAAACCTTACTCCACATACCCTCTCTCCTAAACCCTGAAACCTAACCATCTACTCCACACTTAACCCTCCTCCCTAACCCTGAACTTAATCATTATTCCACACTAAACCCTCTCCCTAACCCTGAAAATAACCATCTACTCCCACACTAAACCCTCCTCCTTAACCCTGAACTTAACCATATACTCCCACACTAAAACCCTCCTCCCTAACCCTGAAACTTAACCATCTATCCACACTTACCTCCTCCCTAACCCTGAACTTAACAGTCTTCTCCACACTTAACCCTCCCTCCTAACCCTGAACTTAATCATCTACTCCACACTAAACCCTCCTCCCTAACCCTGAACTTAACCATCTACTCCACACTTAAACCCTCCTCCCCTAACCCTGAACTTAACCCATGCTAACTCCACACTAAACCCCTCCTCCCTAACCCTGAACTTAACCATCTACTCCAAACACTTAACCCTCCTCCCTAACCCTGAACTTAACCGTCTTCTCCACACTTAACCCTCCTCCTTTAACCCTGAACTTAACCATCCTCTACTCCACACTTAACCCTCCTCCCTAACCCCTGAACTTAACCATCTACTCCACACTAAAACCCTCCTCCTTAACCCTGAAACTTAACCATCTACTCCACACTTAACCCTCCTCCCTAACTCCTGAACTTAACCATCTACTCCACACTAAAACCCTCCTCCCTAACCCTGAACTTAAACCATCTACTCACAACTTAACCCTCCTCCCTAACCCCTGAACTTAACCATCTACTCCACACTTAACCCCTCCTCTCTAACCCTGAAACCTAACCATCTACTCCACACTTAGCCCTCCTCCCCTAACCCTGAACTTAACCATCTACTCCACACTAAACCCTCCTCCTTAACCCTGAACTTAACCATCTACTCCACACTTAACCCTCCTCATTAACCCTGAACTTAAACCATCTACTCCACACTAACCCTCCTCCTTAACCCTGAACTTAAACCATCTACTCCACACTTAACCCTCCTCCTAACCCTGAACTTAACCATCTACTCCACACTAAACCCCTCCTCCTTAACCCTGAACTAACCATCTACTCCCACACTTAACCCCTCCTCCCTAACCCTGAACTTAACCATCTACTCCACACTTAACCCTCCTCCCTAACCCTGAACTTAACCGTCTTCTCCACACTTAACCCTCCTCCCTAACCCTGAACTTAACCATCTACTCCACACTTAACCCTACCCTCCCCTAACCCTAAACTGAAGCTTTTGTTGCCCTAACGCTTACCTCTCAAACACCACCCTCGCCCTCTGCCCTAACCCTGAATTTACCCATCTGCCTTAAACTTAACCCTCCACATTAAACTTAACCCTCCACCTTAAACGTAACTCTCCGCCTTAAAATTAACCCTCCCCCTTAAACTTAACCCTCAACATTAAACTCAACCCTGTGCCTTAAACGTAACCCTCCACATTAAACTAAACTCTCCACATAAGCTTAACCCTCTGCCTTTAACTTAACCCTCCCCCTTAAAACTTGAACCCCTCCGCCTTAAACTTAACCCTCCGCCTGAAACTTAACTCTCCGCCTTAAACTTAAACTCTCCTGCTTAAACTTAACCCTCCACATTAAACTTAAACCCTCCACAGCAAAACTTAACCCTCCCCTTAAACTTAAATCTCCGCCTTAAATTAACCCTCCCCCAAAAACTTAACCCTCCACATTTTAAATTAACCCTCACACATTAAAAACTAACCCTCCACATAAAACTTAACCCTCAGCCGTTAAACTTAACCCTCCCAATTAAAATTTAACCCTCCACCTTAAACTTAACTCTCCAAATTAAAACTTAACCCTTCACATTTAAACTTAACCCCTCGCTTGAACTTAACCTCCACATTAAACTTATCCCTCCACATTAACTTACTCTGCCTTAAACTTAACCCTCCGCCTTAAACTTAGCCCTCCACATTAAACTTAACCCTCCACATTTTAACTTAACCCTTCACATTAAAACTTACCTCGCCTTAAAACTTAACCCTCTGCCTTAACTTAGCCCTCCACATTAAAATAGCCCTCCACAATTAAACTTAACCCTCACCTTAAACTTAAACTCTCCACTTAAAACTTAACCCTCCACCTTAAACTTAACCCCCTCACATTTTAACTTAACCCTCCACAAAACTTAAACCCCTCAGCCTTAAACTTAACCCTCCACATTAAACTTAACCCTCCACATAAAATTTAACCCTCCACTTAAAACTTAACTCTCCACATTAAACTGAACCCTTCAATAAACTAAACCCCCTGCCTTCAACTTAAACCCCCCCCCTTAAACTACAACCATCAACATTAACTAACCCTGCATATTTTAAATTAACCCTCCCCCTTAAACTTAACCCGCAACAATTATACTTAAACCCTCCCCTTTCCCCCTTAAACTTAACCCTCAGCAGTTAAACTTAACTCTCCGCTTAAACTTAACTCTCCGCTCTTAAAAACTTAACCCTCCCCCTTAAACTTAACCTCTCCGCCTTAAACTTAAACCCTCCACATTAAACTTAAGCCTCCACATTAAACTGAACTTCCACATTAAACTTATGCCACACATCAAACTTAAACTCCCCCTTAAACTTAACTCTCCGCCTTAAACTTAACCCCTCCACATTAAACTTAAGCCTCCACATTAAACTGAACTCTCCACATTAAACTTATGCCTACACATCTAAAACTTAACCCGCCACGGAAAAACTAAAACTCTCTGCGTAAACTTAACATTAAACATTAAACTTAACCTTCCACATTAAACTTAACCTCCACATTAAACTTAAACCCCGGCCTTAAACTTAAACCCTCCCCGGAAAATTAACCCTCCACATTTGAAAGGAAACACCCACACAGAAACGGAACCCTCCACAGGAAAACGAAAAACCCTCAGCCTTAAACTTAAACCTCGCCACATGAAATTAAACCTCCACCGGAAAACGGAAACTAGCCAAATTAAACTTAACCCGGCACATTAACTTAACCCTCCGCCTTAAACGGAACCCGTCCCCGGAAACGGAACCCGCCACAGGGGAAACGGAACCCGCCACAGGAAAACGGAAACCCCCACAGGAAAAAACGGAAAAAAACCGCAGCCGGAAACTTAACCCTCCACAGGTAAATTTAAACCCCCCCACCTTAAACTTAACTCTCCACAGTAAACTAACCCTTCACATTAAACTTAACCCCCTGCCTTCAACTTAACCCTCCCACCTACATTAAACCCTCCACATTAAACTAAACCTGAAATTTTAAAATTAACCCTCACCCTTTAAACTAACCCTCAACATTAACTTAACCCTCCCTTCCCCCTTAAACTAACCCTCCGCCTTAAAAACTCTCGCCTTAAAACTTCTCCCTTTAAACTTAACTCTCCGCCTTAAACTTAACCCTCCCCCTTAAACTTAACTCTCCGCCTTAAACTTAAACCCTCCACATTAAACTAAAGCCTCCACATTTAAATGAACTCTCCACATTAAACTTATGCCTACACATCCAAACTTAAACCCTCCCCCATTAAACTTAACTCTCCGCCTTAAAAACTTAACCCTCCACATTTAAACGGAAGCCTCCACATTAAACTGAACTCTCCACATTAACTTATGCCTACACATCAAAACTTAACCCTCCCCTTAACTTAACTCTCTGCCTTAAAAACTTAACCTCTACATTAAACTTAACCCTCCACATTTAAACTTAACCTCCACATTAAACTTAAACCCCTGCCTTAACTTACCCTCCCCCTTAAACTTAACCCTCACATTTAAACTTAACCCTCCACATTAAAACTTAACCCTCCACATTAAACTTAAACCCCAGCCTGAAACTTAACCCCCACATTAAATTTAAACCCTCCACCTTAAACTAAACGCTCCAAATTAAACTTAAACCCTTCACATAACTTAACCCTCCGCGTTAAAAACTTAACCCTCCCCCTGTAAACTTAAACCCTCCCAATTTAAACTTAACCCTCCACATTAAACTAAACCCTCCACATTAAACTTAACCCTCAGCCTAAACCTTAACCCTCCACATGAAAGTAAACCCTCCACCTTAAACTTAACTCGCCAAATAAACTGAAACCCTTCACATTAAACTTAACTCTCCACCTTACCTTAACCCTCCCCCCTTAAACTAACCCTCCACATTGAACTTAACCCTCCACATTAAACTTAACCCTCCGCCTTAACTTAAACCCTCCGCCTTGAACTTAACCCTCCACATTAAACTTATCCCTCCACATTAACTTACCTCGCCTTAAACTTAAACCCTCCGCCTTAAACTTAACCCTCCACATTAAACTTACCCCTCCACATTAAATTTAAACCCTCCACCTTAAAACTTACTTCCACATTAAACTTAAAACCTTCACATTAAACTTAACCCCCTGCCTTCCAACAAACTTAACCCTCCCCCTTAAACTAACCCTCCATATTAACTTAAACCTGCATATTTAAATTAAACCCTCCCCTTAAACTTACCCTCAACATTATACGTAAACCCTCCCCTTCCCCTTAAACTTAACCCTCGCCTTAAACTAAAACTCTCGCTAACTTAAAACTCTCCCGCCCTTAAACTTAACCCTCACCCCCCCTTAAACTTAAATCTCCGCCTTAAACTTAACCCTCCACAATAAAACTTAACCCTCCACATTAAACTGAACTCTCCACATTAAACTTATGCCCTCCACATCAAACGTAACCCTCCCCCTAAACTAAACTCTCCACCGAAAAAACTTAACTCCTCTACTTAAACTTAACCCTCCACAGGGGAAACTAACCCTCCACATTAAACTTAACCCCCTACCTTTAAACTTAACCCTCCCCCTTAAAACTTACCCTCCACATTTTAACTAACCCTCCACATTAAACTTAACCCTGAACAATAAAAACTAACCCTCAGCCTTAAACTTAAACCTCCACAGGAAATTTAACTCTCCAAATTAAACTTAACCCTTCAACATTAAACTTAAACCCCTGCCTTAAAATTAACCCTCCGCCTTAATTTTAGCCCCTCCACATTAAACTTAACCCTCCACCTAAACTTAACTCTCCACATTAAACTTAACCCTCCACCTTAAACTTAACCCTCCACATTAAACTTAACCCCTGCCTTAAACTTAACCTCCGCCTTAATTTTAGCCCTCCACATTAAACTTAACCCTCCACCTTTAAACTAAACTCTCCAACATCAAACTTAACCCTCAACCGTTAAACTTAACCCTCCCCCTTAAACTTAACCCTGCCACATTAAACTTACCTCTGCCTTAAAACTTAAGCCCTCCGCCATAAAACTTAACCCTCCACATTTAAACTTATTCCCTCCACATTAAACTTAAACCTCCGCCTTAAACTTAACCCTCCACATTAAATTTAACCCTCCACCTTAAACTTAACCCTCCGCCTTAAACTTAAACTCTCCACAAACTAACCCTCCGCCTTAAACGGAACCCTCCACCTTAAACTTAAACCTCCCACTTAAACTAACCTCCACATAAAACTTACTCTGCCTTAAACTTAACCCTCGCCTTAATTTTAGCCCTCCACATAAAACTTACCCTCCGCCTTAAACTTAACTCTCCCCACATTAAACTTAACCCTCCGCCTTAAAATTAACCCTTCCCCTTTAAACTTAACCCTCCGCCTTAAACTTAACCCTCCACATTAAACTTAACCTCGGCCTTAAACTTAACCCTCCGCCTTAAACTTAGCCTCCGCATTCTTAAACTTAACCCTCCGCCTTGAACTTAACCCTCCACATTAAACTTATCCCTCCAACCTTAAACTTAAAAACCCTCACATTAAACTTAACCTCCGCCACTTAAAAAATTAACCCTCCGCCTTAAACTTAACCCTCCGCCTTAAACTTAACCCTACCCCTTAAACTTAACCCTCCACATTAAACTTAACCTCCACCTCAAAACTTAACTCTCCACATTAAACTTAACCCTAAACATTTAACTTAACCCTCCACATTAAACTTAACCCCTGCCTTAAACTTAACCCTCCGCCTTAATTTAAGCCCTCCACCTTAAACTTAACCCTTCACATTAAACTTACCTCTGCCTTAAACTTAACCCTCTGCCTTAAACATAGCCCTCCCCTTTGACTGGCTTGCAGTGGCAGTGGGCGTGGGTCAAAGGGGACGTGGAGAGGGTGCGCGTTAAATGTGGGGCCATACAATGCCACCCACAGCTTTAATGGAATTTACCACTACATCGTTCACAATCAGAGTTCTGTCAGACATGTTGGTAAGTCACTTCAACAGAAGCCAGAATGTAAGAACCAAAAGAAACACAGACTTCCAGAAAAGAATGTCAGAGCAACAGTCAAAGATGGTGGTGGTGTTCTGATGGTAGGGGATTTATATGTCTGTCATAATTAAAAGATTTACAAGCTCTGCTAGTTGAGGGAAGATTCCTTTCCCTTCAGCAGGATTATGATCCGGATGCACCTTTCAGTAAGTCCTCAAGGTGGTAGAGCTCTGCTGTGGTACCATCAGGTCTTTTTTGTCACAGGTCATTTAGATCTCTAGATTAAGATTCCATTAAGAAGAAAAGAGGAACAGTTTTATAAGTCTATGTGTTTCTTCCTTATCTCATATCACCAGATGGATGTTCTCGTCCACTTCCAGGACAGCAGCTCCACCTTGCTGAGGTTTGAAGGTCAAGGCCTTCGGAGTCTGAAACTAAACTTTTCTGACTCAATTGACTATGAGGCAACGGTGTGTTCTGTCCGGAGGTGTCCTTTTCCTGGACAGGTGAAGAGCACTTATGATACCCAGGTCACCTGCACCTCCTATATCAAAGGGTCTTCTCTTGTTTGTGTTTGCAGGTTTTGTTCCTGTAGAGAGGACAGTGTCTCTCTGGGTGATCCCAGTCTTCTCTCCATCTTCAAGAATCTTTTTCCTGTCTAAACGTGTCGCACACAGACTCTGCCGTCTACACCTGGCAGCTTCCTCAGCAGAACGGCCTGCAGGTTTGGAGGTTCAGTTCAGATTGAAGCCATGTTAAGTGGTAACAACTCAGACCCGCTCTGCCTGCGCTGTGACAGACGCTGCAGATCCGTCCTGAGAGGGGCCGGGTTCGTCCAGGAGGATTGTGACCTGTGCATCCTCACCTTCACTCCCTCCGACTACCCCACTGTTTATCAGCTAGACCTCGTCTGTCAGGTGCCAGCAGCCTCGTGTCACATTTTTCGGTGACTCGGCCAGATTGTTACAGTCGTGTTTGTCTCTGCGTTGGTTACAGGTCACTCCAGCAGATGCACTCTCTCGATATTACAAAAGCTTTGGATCTGTGGGAGGAAGAGGAGCAACGACAGCTGAAAAAGTTCACCAACACTGACCCAAAGTTTCTGACAGAAGAACACTTCTGATAGAAAAGGTCCCTCTCCAGAGACAGATGAGGTTCTTCAATCTTCAATGCATTATCACTTCTTTTTTTAAAAATCAGGGAGCCTATAGGACCTCAAGGGGGCTCAGAAAATGCAAGGTTAGTTTTTCAACACAGTTAATGTAAAATTGTTCAAAATGTAAAAACCAAAATCTTTTTTATCTACCCCTCTAGACTCTTCCTCCCCTTTGTCCCAGTTGAAAGCTTCAGGATCGCCGGCACCTCATGCACTAAAACAAAGCAGAGCAGAGCAAAGAGAAAGAGTTCGAATATGGAGGCGCCCTGAACCCCCCAACCTTCTGTGCTGCACCTAAACATAGCGGCACAATCCCCACACAACCTCTGGATTACCGCACACAGCTTCCTGAGCAGTTCAGGAAACACTGCAGGTGAGCTTTCACAGGTTTCCATTAGCAAATGGAACTTTAGTTCTGGTTTGATGAAAGATTTTTCCTCTTTTCTCCAGATACCTTCAGCTGATGGACACCAGGTGTACTGTGAGCACATCTCCCTCTGCTGGGCAGCTGGCGTCACTGCACGGTCCTGGTAGAGACATCCTGGTGAATGTCCTAAACTCTCTGCTGAGGTAACACCCTGAATTTTACAGCTTTGGAAACATTCAGACTTATGCAGGGCGACTATAGAAGTCAATTATTATGATCATCACCATAAGATGAACTTTTAAAGACCTTTTTACTTGTTTAATATCTATGATGCCAAAGAGAGCCTACAGAGCCCTGTTCATGACTTTTAAGAAAATCAAAGAAATTGTTTCCTCAAATTAAACGTGTTGCAATGAATTAGTATTGTGCACACAAATGAATATTTTGTATATTGAATTAAGATACTAAAACACTAATTAGTGTGAAAAAAATACTTCTTCATGGTCACAAAGTATTCCTTTGATTTTAAAGTCATGTCTAGCCCTCTGTAAAACCAGTGGAGCCTCTGACAGATGTTTCACGAAATATATGGCGGCAGATGAATCTCAGCTGGCGGTCAGAAAAAGAATTGGATTTCTCATTTCACAGATGTGTATGCTCTCTGAGGCTGCAGCACAGCTGTGCGGAGGCAACACTCTGGGTTTTGTTAGTAATGGTTGCAGGAGTTTAGAGTTCTGCTTCCTCTGCATAATCTTTCTCTCCATGTTTCTGTTTCCTGCTCAGCTCTTACTGTTTGTGAGAATCCTCAGCAGTTGGAATATTTTCATCTTCAGGTGTTCTTTGTGTCATGGTTCGGTTTGCCTTAGGTTCTTTGGAGTTTAGGTCCTGTGGTTCCTGGTAAGGAGGCGTTCTCCATGAAACTTTTTTTGTAACAGAATTCTGAGATTACTCGCTCCTGTCAGTCACATGGAATCAGATGAAAATCTGCTGTGGTATTCAGTTCACTGGCGTGCATTACATTTCATCTTCTGATCTGTTCTCAAAGCCTTCCCAGTGGTCTTTTCCTTAAGATTATTCCGTCTTTTCCTAAATAAAGAAATTCATCTCTGAGTTGTGGGCAGGATGTTGGTGCAGTCCAACCCCCGTCCCCTTTCCCATCACCTGAGCTCTCGTTAAGCTCTCCCGCAGCTTACAGCCTCTCACAATCCCCAAGCAAAACATTACCGTGTGAAACAAAAATGGTGTTTAATATCAGAGCTATCCAGCCGTACAGTTCTGATCCAGAGTCCACCTCAGGATTAAGAACTATACGGCTGGCAGCAGAATGTCCAGAGGTCCAACTCAGACGAGGAAAACAAAGCCGTTCATGGAGCTGGTGTCTGGGCTATTTCAGTTGGTGCATCTCAAATACAATATTTTTTTAAACTGCAGTTTTTCGTCTGCTCCTGGTTCACAGCAAAATTAAATAAGAAATACTCAGAAATGCAGTTTTAATCTAATTCTTTCATACATGTCCTCCATCATCAGGAAAATGCTACAAGAAGATGTTAAAAAAACCCTGTTTTCATCAGTGTGGGTCATGAAGTTTCTTCAAGCTTCAGGATCTTTAAGGACATACCAGTTACCTTCGTACAAAGGTTCTTCCCTTACAAAAAATGTTGGTTTAGGAGCAAATCATTTAAAATAGTGATTTAAGTCGGAGAAATATTCTAAATGTAACATTTTCTGCTTTTTTTTATTTTTAGGGACATTCTTGATGATTCCGTGTTTCTTCAGTCTTTGAGGACTTTGGCCTCCACGCTGCCGGTTTTACCGTCCTACAGCAACGCTCTGCTGTTCCCCCACACCACCACCCCCCTTCCTGCATGCAGTAGGGGCACAGCAGGACAGACACGGACCTCCCCCTCTGAGCGCGTGCCGGGTCACATGGCTGAGGCCGTTTAATGAACACCTTACAGAATTTGATGATGGCCGCTGTCAAGGGAGACCTGGTCTTCCACGGCGCCCTCCAGGGGCGCTTTCCTGCCCTCTGTGAGGAGGTAAATGTAGGCTCAACTTGAACAAATGAGAATGATGCAAAAAAAACTCTGAACCCTGCTATGTTTCTACAGAAAAAAGACTCAGGAGCAGAGACAGAAGATAGATGGATGAGTGAAGACCCCAACTCCCAGCTTCATCCTGCAGGTTCGCCTCCAGCCTCTGCTGTCAGTATAAGACACTCCCACATTCTCCATCAGCACTTTCTAGTCCTTTCGTCTTACCTTCATCACAATCAGTCTGTGTGTATTAAAGAAAAATAAATTTCATATAATCTGCATTAAATGTAACATGTACAAGGGCTGGAAAGACAGCGGTGAGATGGGCTGTAGGGGTGACAGAGGAGTTCAAGGTGGGGGGAGGTGGGATTACATCAGAGATCAGCTCTGATCCTCTTCCTGTTTGCAATGGTGATGAACAGACTGACAGATGAGTTTAGACAGGAATCACCATGAAACGATGAGTTTGCAGACAATACTGTGATTATATAGTGAGAGCAGAGAACAGGTGGAGGAGAAGCTAGAGAGGTGGAGTTTGACCTGGAAAAGAGAGGAATGAAGGGTAACTGCACTGCAAGATGGAGTTCATGTTTGTGAATGAGAGGAACCCAAGTGGAAGAATGAGGTTACAGGGAGAAGGAGAAAAGACAGAGAAAGAGAAAGAGGGGATTGAGTATCTCTGGTCAACAGTCCAGATATGGAGAGAGGAAAAGAAGGAAGAAGTGAGAGCAAGACAGGATGGATGGGTGGAGAAAAGTGTCAGGTGTGATGTGTGACAGAAGAGTTTCAGCTCAAATGAAAGGAAAGGTGAACAAAACTGTGGTGAGCCCTGAAGGGAAAAGCCCAAAGGAAAAGAAGAAGAGCATTTTCAATGTGTCTTCTTCTGAAATCTCATAAACATTTAAACTGAAATATTCATCTGAACACAGAAATACTGACATCAAACAATCACAGGATTCAATATGCTACATTGGAATAAACATTTGGGGGGCAGTTTGATCTGCACTTAAAAACTACAGGATCTTGCATATGCATGTCACCTAAAATGCCATGTAAATGATGGAAAAATAATTAAGCTTCTTCGGCATTCACAACTTTTTAAAATTCATAGTAAAGCAACAGAAGCAAAGCAGACAAATGTATCCTGATCTTCAAGAAATACCTTAAATACTCATATTTCTGCAGACATGTACAAAAAGGAAAGGGGTCCATGACCTGGAGGAAAAGGAGGGTTTTGACTGTGATGGAGAGCAGGGAGGAGAGTTTGTTGACCAGATGAAAGAAGGAAGGACAATGTTGCAGTTATCTTTCAGAGTTTGCCAGTCTCATGTCTCCAGCTGGTCCAGAACAGTGCTGCTGGTGTTCTGGTTGGTGTGGAAGAGGGATCACATCACCCCTTCCTGGTTTCCTTCATGCCTAGAATTTTAGTTCATTGTAAGATTCTTTTATCTGCTTTCAAATCTTTCAATAATGATACAGTGTTCTCTCCCATACACCTCGATCCGCTGCCTCAGGACAGCTGATTCCACTTATCCTGGAAGTACTAAGCTCCAAGGGGAAGCTCAGAGGGGATGAGCGTTTCAATGTGTGCACGGAAGCTGTGGAAGGCGGGTTAGCGCTGAGCGTTCAGGAGAAATCCTCACAGTACAACTTAAACAGACCGTCTTTTACCTCCTGGTTTTTGACCACAAGCTTGAGACTTGCTTGGTTTTATTTTTGTTCTTGCTGTTGTCAGTGTTTTGATTTTACTGTGATAGTTGAATTTTTAATTGCTTTAGTTGTTTTTAACTGTGTCTTGTTTTACTGTGGTCATGTTCCGGCGCCAAATAAATCTAAAAGATTTGATTTAAAACT